>JACXGM010005624.1:7550-27933 GCA_016801145.1 Umbra pygmaea
CCACTACGCCACTCCACTACGCCACTCCACTACGCCACTCCACTACGCCACTCCACTACGCCACTCCACTACGCCACTCCACTACGCCACTCCACTACGCCACTCCACTACGCCACTCCACTACGCCACTCCACTATGCCACTCCACTAGGCCACTCCACTATGCCACTCCACTATGCCACTCCACTACCCCACTCCAATACGCCACTCCACTACGCCACTCCACTACGCCACTCCAATACGCCACTCCACTATGCCACTCCACTATGCCATTCCACTATGTCACTCCACTACGCCACTCCACTACGCCACTCCACTACGCCACTCCACTACGCCACTCTAACCTAACACCATCTTAGTGTAGTATGTAGTCAAGTTTAAACCCTATTTTAATGTATCCAGGGGCAAGCTTTCCTGTTACTATGGTATCCAAAGTTATTTCAAAGTTATTTCAGCTTTGCTTCTTCGCTGGGTTTGACAAACTTTGGTATAAATTGTTTAGAAAATGTCTGTACCATGTTTAACTATTTATTAATGTTTCTTGTTGGTTCATGTTGTTGTGCTCTGGCTGTCCTCAGAAAACCTCCTTATAGGGTCCCCCGGAACACAAAAGGGTACCTTAAAATGGTTCTCCAATGGGATATTTATTGAACCCTTTTGGATCCATTCATTAACATTATGCAAAGCCATTTTGATGGATTGGGAAGACATGAGAGCATGACAGAAAACTGCACTTTCATTTGTTAAATACAGCATAAGAATGTTTTTCCCCCCACTGTTGAAGATGAAGCGTATGTCACCAGCATCCACCACTCAAAACTTGGTCATGAAAAATTCAACTCATCAACCAGACACTGCAAAGAAAAAAAATCACTCAACCAACTGAAATTATTCATGAATGATGATTCTGTGGTAGCCTGAAGAAATAGTTTTCCCATCTGAGTTAGAGAAATTCCCTTTGGTATATCAAGGTACATTTTAATTAATATAAAAAAGTCCTTCAGCCCTTAATTTGTATTTTATCTATTTTAAAGTCAATGACTGTACACAGATACAAAATGTTCCCACCGGGCCAAACTGAAATAAAATTACATTAGTACATAACTTCAATAAATTTTGCCTGCAGGCAAATTCAGTATATTTATCTTTTTAATTACTTTCAATCAGACGTTTAGGGCACTTGAATGTTTTTTATTGTGTGTGTGTGATTTTATTTCCTAATTTTTCTTTCTTCCTAATTCCAGATAATTCCTGTCTTGTTGGCAGCTCCGCAACTCCCTGCATAGATCTGTGGAAAGGCGAAGGGTGCACGCATGGTTCATCCAACCATATGTCGCCCTAGCCTCACTGCGAGTCCAACACGGAAGCCTTTAGTCGGGTCAGGCATGCGATGATTACATTCACCAACTACACTTCCGCGATTGAATTCACAGGCGCCCAATCTGGACGCAAGGAGTCGCTAAAGAGCTACACGGAAGAATAGATAATCTGATTTATCTAAACCAAATCCTGGGCAGCGCTATGCCTAATGTAGGAGGTCCGGGTAAAGTCAGAGAACCCATAGTCAGGCTCGAACCTGTGACTATCATGGCGTAACTATCGTGCAATGCAACAATTTACCCCACTATGCCACGCAGACCCTCATTTGAATAACATTTATTCTAGGTCATTGGAACACAATACTGCCGTCATGCTTTTTTACATCGTAGATCCTGTTTTGTAGACAATCTGCTATGTCTTCCAGCGTTCAGGGGTCACAATGCATGTGTTTTATTTAGATATGTTACAGCATTTAATTCCAGATCAACAAATTGTCTAAAGTTAATAATCTTTAAGCAGAGCTTTGCGGGTAATCAAATGTGTGTATGATAATATTTTTATATTGATGACCCGGTACTGGGTACCCTGCGACTCCTTCTGTAACACATAATAACACAGAGCTGCAGTCTGATTCCAAATTACTACTGGATCATTAGTAGCAGCTAATTTCAAAAAAAATATGTACAATATTTTTGATATATAAGATTATAGAAGATTAAAACATATTTTTTATATAGTATCAAATCAGGTCTGTCATCTCAACATAAAAACAACATTATATAAACAATGTGCAGGCTTTTTTTGCACCAATGCTAGATTTTGGTGATTTGATAAACCTTGAAATAATCTTTGTAGTGTTCACAGTGATTGCTCAGCTTAATGTGTTTTTTGTTTATGTGCTTTTATTTTTGGTTTAAACCAAAGCTGAACTCTACACAACTCTGAGGATATGTAAATCATTCAATCAATCAGTAAAGCCCTTATTACATCAAAAGTAGTCAACAAGTAAGTATAAAACAAAGTGGGTATACAGCAGCCGCGGTCGGTGGATCTTAATTGGGGACGCCAGGCTCGCATTACTTTCGGGACCAGAGTGAATGGATCTTAATTGGAGACGCAGGGGTCGTATTACCGTCCAGACTGGCGGATACGGAACGGTATCACACAATAGGTTTGATGCACTATACACCGTTCCATTAACTCCAGTCCCAAACGTAATGCGAGTCTGGCGTCCCGAATTAAGATCTATTCACTCCGGTCCAGAACGTAATGCGAGCCCGCATTCCCCAGTTAAGATCCACCGACCGCGGTTGGTATACAGATACCTAAAACCCAGAAACCTCAAACTCCATTCTGAATGATAGTCTTGTAAACAGTAGTCTGGGGAAACTTGGTGGCTTCTGAGGGAGAGTCAGTGGGGGGAGTGTAACCTTTTTTGTGAGAAAGGTTTTGACACGACTCGTCTCTGGCACTTACCCACCACGACAGGAAGCACCCTCATGGCTTTTCTCTCCCTGCCATTGATCTTGGCCCTCTTCCTCTTATTCTGCGGCTGCTGCTGGTAGGCGATGGATGGCACCGAGCTGATCCTCTCCCGGTATTCTGGGGGGAACGGGGGGCACTCAGTCTGCATGAAGTCGTCAGTGTCTTCCAGCCCCAGTCTGGCCTGAGCCAGGTCCCTCTCAATGATCCGGGGTAAGGGCATGGGCAGCGGCCCAGGAATGACCCCGTGCTCCTGCGGCAAGGCAGCGGCGGCCGCCGCTTGCTGCAGCTTCCTGCATTCCTGGATGCTGCTTTTCAGCTTGGCCTTGCGTGACTCCTCCCACCTCTTCAGGCCCCGGAACATTCCGAAGTAGAGCAGGAGCATGATGGGACAGGGTATGAAGAAGGAGCAGACGGAGGAGTACACCACGTAGTTGTCGTCCTCCAGTTTGCACTCTGTGGGGTCGCGGTGCGGGATGTTGTTGATGCCAAAGATGACAGGTGAGGCTACGGCCAGAGCTATGAGCCAGGTGCCGGACAACAGAACGATTTGACGCTGGTCGACGTGTTTCCTGTTGTAGTTCAGAGGGATGGACACAGCAATGAATCTAAAGAGCAGAAGGAGAATTAGGGTGAACTAGTCAGCTAAATGAATCCTACACCATTACATCACATTCTAATAACAATACATTTAAGCTCTTTTATTACCAGGCCCTGTAATGACTTCATCAAGCTAGATTTGGCCTGATTTCAGAAAACAACATTACTTACTGGTAAACCTGAATGCAATCACAAAGCAAAATGCAGTGATGGAGATGAAGTCTTGTTGTGTTCTTTTGTCAATACTTTTATTAGCATTACACCAATTTGTTCAGATTCTGTTGTTAATACCCTGTTCTTCTGTAACCCTGTGCATTGTCAATATGTTTTGCAATGTCATACCAACGAAGCAAATGGAAATTGAATTGCCAACTAAGACAAAGAGAGAGAGTTCCTGTGTCAGTACAGAGGAAAGCACGCATTGTTGGAACTGGAGACAGATTTGTTTATTGTAACATCAACCTTTGGAAATTTGTTTCGCAACCATGACAATAAAAATTAAAATAGAATTGCAAAATAGAGAGAAAGACCATAATTCCCATTCTTTATTTCAAGGCCCATGTCCTTTGTAGTGATCTAGAACCAGACATCTTCAGCACGCAGGGAACTTCATCCTGGAGTGGGCAGTATTGATGCACAGAAATACCCTGATATTCACAGTTTTTAATAAGGAATACCACAAAAACAGGTCAATCAATCAAATTTATTTTATGAAGCCCTTTTTACATCAGCAGTTGTCACAAAGTGCTTTTACAGACACCCAGCCTAGAACACCAAAGAGCAAACAACAATGTGAAATTGAAGCACACACTGTAAAAAATAAAGACTATATCTACTCAATAAAATTAAGGCAACATATTACAACCAATTTAATTGATTAAATGTAACTTAAATTTGTTATTTAGCCATAATAAATAATTGAAATAATTAATTAATATTTAATTAATAAAATTGCTTTTAATCTGTTGCCTTAATTTTATTGAGTAGATATGGTGTATCATTTTTTACAGTGCTGGCTAGGAAAAACTCCCTAGCAACACTACAGGCCACGCCTCCTGCATCTTTGTTACACTCTGGATCTGTAGAGTCAATAGACGGATTTCAGAATACCCCTACAGGTAAACCTTCACCTACAGGTAAACCTTCCCCTACAGGTAAACCTTCACCTACAGGTAAACCTTCACCTACAGGTAAACCTTCACCTACAGGTAAACCTTCACCTACAGGTAAACCTTCTCCTACAGGTAAACCTTCACCTACAGGTAAACCTTCCCCTACAGGTAAACCTTCCCCTACAGGTAAACCTTCACCTACAGGTAAACCTTCCCCTACAGGTAAACCTTCCCCTACAGGTAAACCTTCACCTACAGGTAAACCTTCCCCTACAGGTAAACCTTCACCTACAGGTAAACCTTCACCTACAGGTAAACCTTCAACTGGTCCTTATCAGCAATACAGTAGACTATTCAATTGCTGACCTCACCCCAGAGACTCTCAGTACTAATTCAGCCTTTTGCTGATGCTTTAAGACCACAGCAAAAATCACAATCTACTTGAACAGAGCAAAACTCAACACAGAAGCATCAAATCTCAGCCAGCTGAAAATGAAATGCTATATATGGAAGAAAGATGAGTCCAGAGTACAGAAGTCAAAGAAGAATAGACCAGAAACAAATGCAATGCTTTCTAGACAACTTTCTGAATGAAACGTGTCCCTGCTATGTAGAAATATAACCTGAAAATGTGATGAATCTATTAAAATATATAACAAAAACAAGTGGTTTGAAATGAAACCGCAGGAAGAACAGAACCTCTTCCCCTTATTAGACTTACAGCTGAGGTCCCCACATTTACATTTTAGCTTTCAGTCGTTATCCAGAGTGACGTACGTAACAGGGACATCCGGAGGATCAAGGTGCCCTGGTCAGGGGCACACCAAACCGGCAACTTTCCGATTACAAGTCTGACTCTCTGACCACTGAGCCATCTGACACCAGATGTAAGGACCTTGGAGTTTAGATTAGACAGCACACTGTCCTTCCATCATAACATCACCAAGCTACAGGCTTCAGTTAAAGCCAGACTCGGGTTTCATTATCGTAACTGTATTAAGCCAGTGAGCTAATCTCACACTGATCCAAATTGCAATTGAACCAATGCTAGATTTTGGAGATATACTTGTAATTTACAGGTCAGTGGGTAAGGGAGCTCTTGAGGAGCTAGATGTTCTCTACCATTCAACCATCAGGTTTGCAACAAATGCTCTATACCGGCCAATTCAATGAACTCTATAGGCCTCCCTACTTTACTTGAGTGGTGATTTCTTTTTGTGTTTGGTCTTTAAGTTCTCCTGCTAGTACTGCTGGCTGTTGCATGTGTCTACAGTGCATCCGGAAAGTATTCCTTTTCCACATTTTGTTATGTTATACCCTTATTCCGAAATTGATTAAATTCATTATTCCCCTCCAAAATTGTACAAACAATACCACATAATGACAATGTGAAAGAAGTGTGTTTGAAATCTTAGCAAATTTATAAAAAAAAGCACATGTACATAAGTATTCACAGACGCACCTTTGGCAGCAATTACAGCCTCAAGTCTTTTTGAGTATAATGCTACAAGCTCAACACACTTATTTTTGGACAGTTTCGGTGCACAGCCCCTTTCAGATCTCTCCAGAGATGTTCAATCAGGTTCAAGTCTGGGCTCTGGCTGGGCCACTCAAGGACATTCGAAGGTTGTCCTGTAGCCACTCCTTTGTTATCTTGGCTGTGTGCTTAGGGTCGTTGTCCTGATGGAAGATGAACCTTTGCCCCAGTCTGAGGTCCAGAGTGCTCTAGAGCAGGTTTTCAGCAAGGATGTCTCTGTACATTCCTGCATTCATCTTTTCCTCAATCTTGACTTGTCTCCCAGTTCCTGCCGCTGAAGAACATACCCACAACATGATGCAGCCACCCCCATGCTTCACTGTAGGGATGGTATTGGCCAGGTGATGAGTGGTGCCTGGTTTCCTCCAGAGTTGATGCTTGCCCCTCAGTGCATAGAGTTCAATCTTTGTTTCATCAGATCAGAGAATTTTGTTTCTCATGGTCTGAAAGTCCTCCAGGTGCCTTTTGGAAAACTCCAGGCAGGCTGTCATGTGCCTTTTACTGAGGAGTGGCTTCTTTCTGGCCACTCTACCATACAGACCTGATTGGTGGAGTGCTGCAGAGATGGTTGTTCTTCTGGAAGGTTCTCCTCTCTCCACAGAGAAACGCTTGAGCTTCAATGCTGCAGCTATCTTTTGTACCCTTATCCAGAGCTGTGCTTCGATACAATCCTGTTTCTGAGGTTTACAGACAATTCCTTGGACTTCATGGCTTGGTTTGTGCTCTGACATGCATTGTTAACAGTGGGACCTTATATAGACAGGTGTGTGCCTTTCCAAATCATGTCCAATCAACTGAATTGACCACAGGTGGAGTCCAATCAGGTTGTGGAAACATCTCAAGGACAATGCGTAGAAACAGGATGCACCTGAGCTCAATATTTAGTGTCATGGCAAAGGCTGTGAATACTTATGTAGATGTGCTTTTTTCTTTTTTGTGAAATTCACATTGTCATTATGGGATATCGTTTGTAGAATTTTGAGGGAAATATTGAGTTTAATCTATTTCGGAATAAGGGTGTAACAACAAAATGTTACACCCTTATTCCGAAATAGTGAAAAATACTTTCTGGATGCAATGCATATACACTGATCCCAAAAAATTAAGGGAACACTCAAATCACACATCGGGTGTCGATGACCGAAACATATGAATGATCATAACCTTTACTGTATATTGATTAAAACAGGTGACATTGATTCACAATCACTTGTGCTTCTGTTGTGGCAAGAATCAAAGACGTCTCAAAAATATCTTCCATTTAAGAAACTACCATACTTCCTATCAAGAGATTGATATACCTAAAGTTTAATTAACTTGGTATCATACTGTGATTGCATATTCCCTTAATTCTATAGTAGTGTAGCTTAGGGTTGTTCTTCTAAGTTCTGGTTTGAATGTCTCCTGTTAGTACTGCTCTGTTTACATGTGTTTTCATCTGTATTGTTTTTCCTTTATCCCATTCCGTACATGAGGGAGTTTACCTCCTGCCAGGCCAACATTATAAATAAATATTTGTTCTTAACTAACATCTCTGGTAAAATTAAACCTACAAAAAAACTAAACATAAAGACGTAAAGCAGAACCCCCAAGAACACTAAGCAAAGAATTACACGAAAAGGAAGATGGAACTGCATGTCGGAAAACAGCTCAATATGATTAAATAATCAATAAAATAAAATCAATTCTACTAACTGTAAAATAAACAAGCCATCTATTTATAATTGAGATGTATGATTAAACCACTTGAATAAAACCTTTTTGGCCCTTACAACAAAAGAAAAGTAAATGAAATTAAAGCTGCAAGCAGCGGTGTGGGGGACCAAGTAGACTATTAACCCGAGATCCCATCACGGGATCACTAGAGGAATTTTGATTGCTGCTTATGTATTACGGTGCTACCAGCAGTCTTTATGTTCCACCATAGGGGAAATGTAATTGAGCCATGAAAATAAATGGGGAAGAGAGTGTAAATGGGGGTGTGAGTGTAAATGGGGTGGGTGTGTAGTTGGACACCACAAATACTGACTAACATCTCTTGCATTTGTTATAACTTGGTGTAAAATGGCTCATTTTTCACAAATTTCCTGTTCTCTGTGAGTTTTAGAGCGCCCCCATGAGGTTGATATTTGCGCTATACAATCCCCTACATCCCTCAACAAGGTGCTACCCAATCACGGCCTAGTAGATCTATTATCTGTTACCATGACAGCTTTGACATAGTTATTACGATGTTATTACAAGTATAATTGTATTCCCGATTAATGGTTGCTCTTTGTTATGATAATCAATGCTGGTAATATAGTGCAAAAGTATTACTAAGAATTAGATGTATTATTTCTTGCCATGATGGTTATTACCCAATTATTACTATGTTAATACTAGTATAGTTGTATTCCCAGTTAATGGTTGTTTTTATGATAATATCGGCTGCTAATATAGTAGAGCAGCATTCCTAATGTGTATATGTATTATTTGTTGCTATGTTGGTTATTACTATGCTATTACTATGTTATTCCTAGTGATCATGCTTGTTTGTTGTGTACATCAAGTGCGGTTGTTGGTTTTGACAGTTTTGTGTGTTTGTGTTTGTGTGTGTGTGTGTGTATTGTACCTCTGTGACAGGGCAGTCTTTTTTTGTGTATTTTACATTCGTACATTCGGTTGTGGGAACCGTCCGGACTGGGGAAAACAGAACGGTTTTACACAGTGGGTTTGATGCGCTACACATCGTTCCATTCACTCCAGTCCCAAACGCATAGCAAAAGTTCCACCAATTGTGGCTGCTTTTGAGATATATACATATTTAGTAGTAAGTAGACAAGCATAAGATTATAACAATTACCTTTTTTTAACAGAAAAGGGTTTATTTAAAGGGTCGTCTGAATTCTATTGCACGAACATTATGCTAAGGACACAAAACTTAATAGGTGATGACGTAATGACGACGCTAGCCTGTGAGTAAAGGTACTTTTTGAGAAAGCGTGCTCAGCTTCAGTTTCTGCTCTCTTGGTGTGAGTTTCTCTCACAACTTGAGTGTTTTTAGTGACTTCTGTGGTTAGAATATGCTATAATTCTATAGTTGACACCATTTCCCAGAAATCCCAGCCACAAAAGGAGACGATGCATAATTACATGTTACTACATCCGTTTTGAGTGTCGCTTAGGAAAATTTGAGAGTATCAACTATCGAGCTTCGTTCCAGTTTGAAAAAGAAATACATCTGACAAGGTGCAATGTCTTCGGAAAAGGTGAACGTAATCAAACCAGTCAAACCACAAAAGGCGATGCAAAAAAAAAAGATTTTAGTTTGCATCGCCAGCTGTAAGTCTTGCTCATTGATCTGCATGAATGACCACTAAACCTCTTGCCATGGGAGATTCCAAGTCACAGTTCAGCTCACGTAGCACAGCATTTGTGGTTTGACTGGTCAAGTCTGTTTTCCAAAGATTTAATGTCAAGTAAACCAAGGACATCGTTATCGATTTCCATAGACATTCCATTCTACCTATACAGACTATGATCAATAGTTATCCAGGGGAGTTTGTTGGTCAATATACCTTGGCAATTTTCTTGACACCAAGCTGAGTTTTGACAATAATGTGGATGCAATAGGTGCTAAAGGAAATCAGCAACTGTATTTCTTGAGGAAACTTTGTAGCTTCAGGGTGGATAGAACAATGATGGTAATTTTATATGAATCACAGTTAACTTTAAATATAATTTGTTGTTTTGGTAAACTAAATTTAATGTGTAGGAATCAATTGGGTAACATAGTCAAAACAAGCAGTAGGATTATTGGGGTTCATTTGCATGATTACACACTTACACATGTTATAAGGAAATCAAATTCCATTCTTGGAGACCCTTATCACCCCTTGTTCACAAAAGTTCCTATGCTTCCCTCTGAGCAAAGTTACAGGGTTTTCTGAGCAAAGTTACAGGGTTTTCTGAGCAAAGTTACAGGGTTTTCTGAGCAAAGTTACAGGGTTTTCTGAGCAAAGTTACAGGGTTTTCTGAGCAAAGTTACAGGGTTTTCTGAGCAAAGTTACAGGGTTTGAAATTTAAAACAAACAGGACGGTAAGGAACTAGTGGGCATGTCGGAGGCACTGATTTGAACTGGTTTGCATGTGGACTATTGCGTGTTAATATGTATACCATTTGGTTAGTTTTATGTTTGGCTCACCACATTCTGGGCACTGGGCTATGTAGCCATTACGCTTGGGTAGATCACCTTTACGCACAAGTGTAGTTGATTGGTGATTACCTCTACACCTGTTGGGGTTTAGTAATCAATTCCGCTATATAGCCTTTGTTGTCCCAGATGGGGGTGCGCATCATTTTAAATTGTAACTCCTATTAGTGAGGGTTGTTATCCTTGATAATGTATTGCTGTTCATTATATGGAGTGAGTTGGCTGACTTTATGGATTACTGTTACGAGGAGTTTTATCCACCTTGTAAGTAATTTATACTAATGGTAGAGCCAGGCGTATGCTCAGTACTTTTTCTATGCTGTGTCAGAGCATAGTAGACTGGGTTGTGCAGCTCCTGTCTAATGTCCGCCAACTTCTTCAACTTAATGTAGTTTGTTTATATTGATCGTAGACCCAGACGTACACTCTGTACTTAGTTTATTGATCGTAGACCAAGACGTACACTCTGTACTTAGTTTAGCGTCTATGCCGCGTCAGAGCATAGTAGGCTAGGGATTCCGTTGTGCAATTCCTATCACATTTGTTTGTTTTGATAAAAGATGAACATGCAATCCCCTGCATTTGGTCTCCATTACACCACATCTTATGACAAGGTCAAAGAATTTACCCCCCTTGGGTATAATAAATATTCTCTAGTCTATCGTTAACGTAGAACTTGCTTTTGGAATTCCATGTTGAATCCTCAGTGGAAATGGTTTTATACGGAACCAAAAAGGAATCTCAAATGGTTCTCACTGGAGACCATAAAAAGCATAAAATGGTGTCATGGAAATCCAAATCCAATGAAATGTATGTTTACCCACAAATCAGTGAAATGTTATTGCTGGCAATTCATTTGAATCAGGGTGGGGGTCTGTCGGACAAGCAGATATGCAGCCATGCAGGAGCGTCTTCTGTCTCACGTATCTGCTGGTCTCAAAACACCAGATTCTGGGGTATTGGAAGGTGTTAGTTGAAGAACAGAGATTCAGCATACAGATGAGGAATGTGTCCATCTGTTACAGTAGGGGTGTCAAACTAAATCCTCAGGCCCAGGGTCTGCTGGTTTGTTTTCTCTTTTAATTGGCTTCTAGACAGCCAGGTGAGACGAGATCTTAACTAGGTAGTTGCCTCAGTGTTCATCAAGGCACCAGGTTGTACCTTGACTCAAAGACTGTACTTGGTACTGGTACGACAGCAAAGAAGAACACTTTTCTTTACATTTTCCATACATCACACTTTATAGTAGTAATGGGGCATCAGGTGGCTCAGTGGTGAGGACGTCAGTCAGGCCATATGTTGTAGTGCCCTTGCCTAAGGCACTTTAACAGGGGGTGTCCCTATACTTACTGTTAACGACTTTGGATAAGCTTCTGCTAAATTACTAAAATGTAAATAAAATTCTATTATATTTATTTATTTTTGCCCCTTCACTTTTTTATTCAATGACGTACAGTCCCAAATGTAAAATGTAAATATGTTTTTATGAATCAAACCTACTAACCTAGCATGGCAAGACCCATGTTTAACCAGAGCTAATAGAAGCCTTTTGTTGGAGAAGCCAGTGTGTTTCTGGAAGTAGTTTATTACATAGACTGAACTAAATGTTTAGAAGTATTTTAGGCAAATGTTTTGATGGTTGCACAATAACACAGCTAGTTTGCCGCCTACACTTTGTAAAGTAAAGTGTCCAAACACAACAAATATTTATATAATGAAACCAATGTGAATCTAATAATACACTTTTTATCAATGTTTATACTGTGTTGTTGTTTACCTTATCCATACAGAGCCCACACACTTTTACTTCTGCAAACACAGAAAGTACATGGAACGTCCCTGTTGGTAGTCATACATTTTCGTAAAGTGCACAAGATCAGTTTGCCAGTGAACTTTAGCAGTGGAAAAATGGCTAAACACTTTCATCTGGGTTTAATTCAATTGAAACCTCTGACAACTTAATTGTGGGATGAAAGTAAAGATGTACAAGTTGTTACATAATATTGCTGAGTTTAAACAAAACTACTTTCAGTGACCATCTTACAAAAGCTATAGAGTGTATTTCAAGATATTGTAAAAAATCAGAAAATCTGTTCTATTATATCCGTCACTAGGCAGTGCTAATTTTGGCACTTGATCCAGAATAGCATTTTAAGCTGTGATTGTTTTCAATATCTTTGTTTTTTCAATTTTTTTTGTTTTTACAGCATTTGTAAGCTTGTAAGCTGGTCAGCTAGAAAGGAAAATAGTTCTGTAGTTATGGCTTTAATTCTACGAATGGCATTTCTATGTATTTGGGTCTGTGTGCGTGTGTGCGTGTGTGTGTGTGTGTGTGTGTGTGTGTGTGTGTGTGCGTGCGTGCGTGCGTGCGTGCGTGTGTGTGTGCGCTGACAAACCTGTCGACACTAATGGCACAGAGGTTGAATATGGAGGCGGTGCACAGCATTACGTCCATGGTCATCAGGCCATCACACACCATCATGTCCAGCGACCACACCCCACCTTGGAACTACACAAACACACAAACACAACATCATGTCCAGGGACCACACCCTAACCTTGGAACTACAAAAACACACAAGCACAACATCATGTCCAGCGACCACACCCCGCCTTGGAACTACAAAAACACACAAGCACAACACCATGTCCAACAACCACACCCCACCTTGGAACTACAAAAACACACAAGCACAACACCATGTCCAGCGACCACACCCCACCTTGGAACTACAAAAACACACAAGCACAACACCATGTCCAGCAACCACACCCCACCTTGGAACTACAAAAACACACCATGTAAGCCATCGATGTACAGCACATTTCTGTCAGATCCAAGTCTGTGTCTACATGTGGGGGAACCAGATGTCTTTTTGCTGGTCCCCACTATGAAAAACTTTATTTCCAGCAAAGGGTTTAGGGCAGAACTTACATTTTGGCATATGTATATGCATATATATGCATATCATAATTATTTTGCTATAATAATCCTAAAAAATAGTGTTTTTTTGTAATGCATGCAACTCCTTCTCTGGCCTTATATATAACCAACACAAGTATAACCAACACTGATGACAAAATGTTAGGAACCAACACGTCAACACACTGCATGGCTGACTCAGTAGATTACCTTGCTGTAAGGACTCTCCTGTAACAAGATAATGTCCCAAATTGGTAAGGCTTATCCTGTGGACCTTTAGAGGCATCCCTTAATTCTCTAGGACCATGTTAGCTTAGCAACATATGAGGGAGTAACAGACTGACAGATGTACAAACAGACGGAGGGACAAAAATACAGATATTCACCACAGATAGACCTGTTCACAACTATTAAACTACTTTTACATTATGTCATAGTAATTATAATTTAAGCAACTGTGAGTTAACCAACTACACTATTCCCCTTTCAGGTGCTTCACTTATTTGATTTTAGTCCAAGAAATTGCATACACCATTTCAGTATGTCCTAAAAGGCATTTGCAGTGGTGTAGTGTCTGACCTTTAGCAGTTCGATATAGGCCTAATTGAGAAAATGAGACGGTAATAGAGCCAGAGGACAAGAGAAGAGAATGGCGTGGAACTGGATGTTCTTTCCGCTCTTTTGTAACGAACTTAAAGGTTTTGAATATTGTTTGTGATTTTGATTTGATTAGCTGCTTAATCAGCTGGTATTCACCAGGGTATAATACGCTACAATAAGGCAGGTGATTTAATAATATTGATAGGCTACATCACATAATAATAATTACAATAATAATTTTAATGTTCATTATAACTCAATTTATTTAAACCTGCACAAAGTAACTTTTTTGAAAACTACAAAAAACTACAAAAACTATGTTTCAGGACTGAAATTAACATCTGCCTAAACGTCAGGAACGGGTATATTTGGTCCAGAAAACATAAACTTAAATAATACAAAATACGGACAATAGTAGAATAGCAAAATCGAAATTTCACAATATCTAACTAGCAACAAATGACTATTATGGACAAAATAATAATGTGTATTATTATAATGTGTAAACACTAAGGCACACACATAGGCTATATATATATATATATATATATATATATATATACAGGGGCGCTGCTAAGGATTTTGGGCCCCATGAAAAGAATCTTGACAGGGCCCCCAACACAGCTGAGACAGGGCTTCTCTGGGCCCCCTCTTAGTCATGGGCCCCGAGAATCGTCATCCTTTACCCCCCCTTTACAGCGCCCCTGTATATATATATATATATATATATATGATAAAAATATTAAATCTACGTAAAATTCGGGCCGAAAGGACAAAGGAATGGATCGTTACATGCAGTAACGTGGAGCTTTAAGGTGAATTTTTACAACTTCAAAATCCATTCATACTAGCAGACACCACATGATTACACATTTGAAATGGGTCAAGCAGGTATTATTAACCAAGCCAAACGTCTCTCAGGTAGGCTAAAGGTCTAGTTAGCCTAATCTACTTACCTCAGCATACACGAACAGTGGCAGCACCAGGACTGCCAACAATAGATCCGCAACAGCCAAACTCACAATGAAGTAGTTTGTTGTAGTTTTTAAAGCCTTTTCCATGTAAACACTAAGGCACACAAGCACATTTCCACCAATAATGACAATAATGAGCAATATCCCGAATATGAGAGCTGGAAAGTTATAGGCTGGGGCCACGACAGCTTCCACCGTATGCGTCGTGTCGTTGTATTCGAGATCGGTAAAGTTGTCCGACATTGTCTCCCCTTAACTCGACCAACACGGAAATTGACAAATTGCCTGTGCCACGCCGTGTCCGTAATAGAACGGCGTTACTAAAACCGGTTTTCATCTATGATTTTTTTCCCGTTGTCCTGAAGCACGCGATATCCGGTGATGTCTGGCCTGTGCTGACATCGGAAAGTTTACTCTCCTGGAGACGCAGCCAGAACAGACGCTTCCGATGAGATCAGCACCAGAGCAGTGGACAGTGCCTGGTACCGCAAATGCGCCTAAAAGCGCGTCACTATTTCAGCCCCCAAATACTTAGGCTATGTAAACAATGCAGATTGTCCATCGCTCAAATAGATTAAAGCAAACACTTTAGGTCATAGTTGCGGGGAAAAACACTATTCCTGACGCTGGTAAGATCAGCTTGTGCCTGCGTGCGTAATGGAGATGGGTTGCTCCGTCTCCGTAGACTTGACGTGGGATAGGTATAAACGATTTGAACCGGCAAATTGTCGACCCAATTCTAAATCCAACGGCTCAAAGCTGCTTAGAGCTTGCGGTTGACTTTTGCCTGCAATTGTATGCCATAAAGAGAAACATGCAACACGATTCAAAACTTCCAAAATAAATCACCACTTAGCAGACTGTGTAGCCTATGTAACACAATTTAAGCAAGTTAAGTGCAAAAGAACCTTGTGACTGTTAATCAATTGACACTGAATTAGCTACCACTGTCTGTCAACGTTCTAAAGCCGTTAGACGTAAACTATCATACGTTTTACTCCCCTATGAGAGCGGTGCTAATGTGTTCAGCCTGCGCCTGGTGAATCGTGATATTGTTAAATGGAATGCCTGGCTGTCAGAGACAAAATGATAACCCGTATTCCTCCCAATTGTATCCTTTCCTTCAGTCTTTAGCATCTGTTTGGATAGAGAATATGTACCCATGCCCCAGCTGTTGGTTTACGCTTGGATAGTCACTCTGCAGAGAAAGATCAGTCTGTTTTATTGGCTTTTTTATTGTTGTAATAGTTTTTGGTTTAGGTTTAATAATATGCACCTAATGGTTTTTAACAATGATACAAAATGAAACGAAAAGGAATCTTGTGTAAATGATCGTGCCCATACCCTGTCACTCCGTGATTGTAAGAGCCAGCAACAGGTTGAGTTTGGTTCCACTTATTCTTAAAAGTTAAAAATGCATCATGAGAAGCCAAATTAGTATGATAATGTTCTAAAATTTATTTTGACATGGTGACATATACTCAAACAATAAAGCCTGACTTGACCCACGAGCACTGGCTGAAATGATACAAAAACTACACAATTCATTTTTTATACAATTTCACCGTGTCTACTGTCATGCGATTGATCTCCAAATCAAGTATACTTAATTGTACTTGAAATGTAATTTAATTATACTAAATATACTTCTAATATATTATTTTGGTATACTCTAAAAACAAAGGTTCTAAATAGCACTAAAAGTGGTTCATGGCTTGTAATCATAGGGGAACCACTTTAAGTGCTATATAGCACCTATCTTTAAAAATGGTGCTATGTAGAAAAAAAAAGCCGACACATGGCAAAATAAACAAATACTGTTTTCCTTCTTACTTCCACCGCTATTATGGAGGCATAGCAGCATTACTATACTATGAACACTATACTTATCCACAGGCCTCTCTGGTCATAGTTAGTTAGTACACTATATAGGGTGTAGGGCAGTACTTGGGAAACAAGCACGTGATGCCTGTCTCTACTGTTGTACCCATGGCATGAATCTGATTAGAATAAAAGGCTTGTTAATTAGCGTCTAGCGAACATCTCAGCTGAGGCCCGAGGCAGAAGGATCTGTTGGAGGAGAGGGAGCATCTGGTGGCGTCTGACGAACCTTGAAGACAAGGCCAGCATGCTGTTGGAACGCAGCGCAGATGTTAACGTCAGATAGGATAGAAGGAAGAGAAACAGTGTAAAAGAAAAGACAATACAATACTTGACGTTCTTCCACAGACTGCTGCCAGGGACTGAAAGAGAACTGGTTTAGTTGTTTTCTTTGTTGTTTGTTGAAAAACAGAAGCAACGTTAATGAGTCTCTTTTGGTTTTCCTTGGCCTCGCCATGTCTCGGTTGCCAAGGGGAAAAGAAAGAAAAAAGAACAGATGTTCTCTGGTAATTTTATCAGTCACAATTTACAGATTAAATTCCACAATTCTGGCCATTTGTATTTGTGCCACGTCATTAAAAAACACCTGACTTTAACTTCATGGCTAACAGGTAGAGTTTGACAGTGATTCTACGTACATAAATAGAATAATCCAGGCCAAAATGGGTTTTAAAACAGATTTTTGTTAATTGTAAGGTAACAGACTGGATCTTTAATCAGAGCAACTAACAGTGATTTATTTGTGATTTTGGTCTTAGTCAAAGACAAAACAGCATGCGTGTCTCCAGCTATGATATCACAACTATAATAGCAGAATTTTGATACATAATCATAGCAGTCCCAGTTAATAGGAGTATTTGATACATATTCATAGCAGTCCCAGTTGATTGGAGCATTTTGATACATAATCATAGCAGTCCCAGTTGATTGGAGCATTTGGATACATAATCATAGCAGTCCCAGTTAATAGGAGCATTTTGATACATAATCATAGCAGTCCCAGTTAATCGGAATATTTGATACATAATCATAGCAGTCCCAGTTAATAGAAGTATTTGATACATAATCATAGCAGTCCCAGTTAATAGGAGTATTTGATACATAATCATAGCAGTCCCAGTTAATAGGAGTATTTGATACATAATCATACCAGTCTCAATTAATAGGAGTATTTGATACATAATCATAGCAGTCCCAGTTAATAGGAGTATTTGATACATAATCATAGCAGTCCCAGTTGATTGGAGCATTTGGATACATAATCATAGCAGTCCCAGTTAATAGGAGTATTTGATACATAATCATAGCAGTCCCAGTTGATTGGAGCATTTTGATATATAATCATAGCATTTTGATACAATAACCCAGCATGGCTTGAACTTCTCAAACTGGCTCAGATGACACTAAACAGAACATGTGCTGAGTAAATGTTTATGTCTATTGGAGTGCTGCAGTTGGCTGCCAGATGTTTGGGCTAAGAGCTTGAATGAATGATCATTCAGAGGCTGTGTGTCACAACACCAACAAGCATTTTGATACATAATCATAGCATTTCCTGTTGTTAGGAGCATTTTGATACAAAATCATATAGCATTTACTTTTGTTAGAAATATTTTGATTCACTATCATATCACTATGACATCACTATCATTTCGTAATTGTTGTAACACAACATAATATAATAAATATTACTGCAATCTCAACAATAGCCTAATGTGCTCAGTGTCTCTCTAAAGCAGTGTTACATACATTACATACATTCTGCTGTGACGTCTGTCTCTCTAAAGCAGTGTTACATACTGCTACATACATTACATACATTCTGCTGTGACGTCTGTCTCTCTAAAGCAGTGTTACATACTGCTACATACATTACATACATTCTGCTGTGACGTCTGTCTCTTTAAAGCAGTGTTACATACTGCTACATACATTACATACATTCTGCTGTGACGTCTGTCTCTTTAAAGCAGTGTTACATACTGCTACATACATTACATACATTCTGCTGTGACGTCTGTCTCTTTAAATCAGTGTTACATACTGCTACATACATTACATACATTCTGCTGTGACGTCTGTCTCTTTAAAGCAGTG
Source organism: Umbra pygmaea (assembly GCA_016801145.1). Classification (NCBI taxonomy): domain Eukaryota; kingdom Metazoa; phylum Chordata; class Actinopteri; order Esociformes; family Umbridae; genus Umbra; species Umbra pygmaea. The sequence continues at coordinate 26,272 of JACXGM010005624.1, forward strand.
TTACATACTGCTACATACATTACATACATTCTGCTGTGACGTCTGTCTCTCTAAAGCAGTGTTACATACTGCTACATACATTACATACATTCTGCTGTGACGTCTGTCACTTTAAAGCAGTGTTACATACTGCTACATACATTACATACATTCTGCTGTGACGACTGTGTGGTGAACTGGTACATTAATCAGTGTAATGGGGTGTCACCTGCTGGGATCACAAAAAAGGAGGATAGATAGAAAGTGTTTTTATGGCTTTTTAAATATGGCTAATCTATATGACTGGAAACTCCAGTGTTTGTTTTCCTTTCTGTATTTCTAAACGGCTGGTTAGGGGCCATAGGTTTTGTGTCATAGGTTTTGTGTCACAACATTTTTTTGTTTCTTTTCGGGGGGGGACAAAATAAAAATGAACTAAATCTAATCTGAATTTGAACATGTAAAATTAGCTTTATAGAAATATAATGATGCTACATATTGTCCCTATAATTGGGCATTTCTGACCAAATAGCTTCATGTATGGCACTTCCAAGACAGTTGTCAGCTAGTGGCACAGGAAAGGCACATCATATTTTACTAAATCACAGGTCTGAGGGTCTTAAAAAATATATTACTATTATTGCCAGTAACCAGTGAATTACATTTACAGTATATTACCACACTTCCTGTTATCTGAAGAGTGTATACAAACTGAGGCGAAGGATAAACTGTTTCCTACCATGTCATTTCATTTCATGGAAAATACCTATGATACGAATAATAGTCTAATAATAGGTGACAGAGGTTCTCTTTCAGAAACCTTAATTTTTCAGTCGTGCCATTCATGCAGTGGTAAGTATTCATGCAGTGGTAAGTATTCATGCAGTGGTAAGTATTCATGCAGTGGTAAGTATTCATGCAGTGGTAAGTATGCAACATGATCTCTTGGGTCAATTTCCTCCAGTGGATTTCCTTTGGTTATCATTACAAACAATGAAATGCCGGTTGAGACCCTTTAAGTCCACTCTTTAGGACACACTGACCTTTTAAGTCCACTCTTTAGGACACACTGACCCTTTAAGTCCACTCTTTAGGACACTGACCCTTTAAGTGCACTCTTTAGGACACACAGACCCTTTAAGTAAACTCTTTAGGACACACGGACACTTGTGTTGACCTCAGAAGAAGGTGACTCCCTCACCTCAGACTTGCTTTTCTCTCACATGACCCCATTTTACAAGATCAATTAAAGTCAGCCCCCATTCCTTCTTTAATCTAATGAAGTATGACATAATCTCGGTAATCTTCAGTCATTTATTTGCTGTGTCTAGCATTTGTCACACAAGTAGATAAACGTATTTAGATGGAATATTACAACGCTACACAACAATATCAGCTGTAAATGCTTTAGTTCAACATACCAATCAACTGATGTTAAGTGATGTAGCAAATGTCAACATTAAATACTGCAAGTTTAGTTTTCACTGTGGATTCTGTGTTGTTTTGACTGTGGATACTGCATTGTTTTGACTGTGGATACTGTATTTTTTTGACTGTGGATACTGTATTGTTTTGACAGTGGATACTGCATTATTTTTTACTGTGGATACTGTGTTGTTTTGACTGTGGATACTGCATTGTTTTGACTGTGGATACTGCGTTGTTTTTACTGTGGATACTGTG
>JACXGM010005625.1:0-34730 GCA_016801145.1 Umbra pygmaea
TTGATTTAACTTCATATGGCAATCCAAATTGGATGTGTTTCCAAGGGTGTGGATGTTCTGCCCTGTAATATAGGCACTATATCAGATTTGCTGTTACTTCATGCACTAAGATGTTAATTTCATCTTCACTAAATTTACGCTTGCGCTTTCTTTTTCCTTAGGGAGATCCATGATAGATACATACGGGGCCATTGTTTGCACTTTTAGAGGCGCGCTACTGGAGGGCGGAGTATGCGCTGATTGCGTAATGGGTATTGGGTTTGATAAATAGCACGCTAAATGTGGAAGCATAGCGTGTGCAATTACCGAACTCGCATAACCAGACGCAGCGCAAACTGCACTAGTGTTAGTAAATCAGGCCCTCAGTTCAAAACTGGAGTAGGAGGAAGATGGCAGACTCCTACAGTTTAAATGATCTTTAAAAATAGTTGCTACTCCGCCTCCGCGTCCCGTGAGCCGTGGATAATTAAAATAGGTACAGTTCAGGGGTAAAACTTCAGAAAAAAAACTTGATCCAGGTCTCAGTCACACACAACATGTCCAAGTCCTTGGAAGTAAAAAAGTCATTCAAAATGAAGGATTTGTTGGCAAGTGATCTAGCATTCACCAAGGCTAACCTCACTGGAGTTGAGTAATTCAAAGCCTGCGATTCACGGGCCAATGACCGATGGAGAGTTGTGTCCACACATCTTTTAAAACGGAATGCCCGATAAATTCTGACCGGAGGCTCTTTATCCCCAACCACATGAGTCACAGGTAACAACCACCTGTATGCGGGATCCCCAGACCGTCGAAACGTGTACCGACGGCAATCCACGCCAAGATCTCCAAAAATCCAGCAAGGATCGGCATTCGGGAATAGGGCCATCAAAGTTTTTATTTTTACTAACAGGCCACCTCGTTTGCCACGGCGTCTGAACTGCTTCTTCCTCTTGGGATAGCATGGGGTTTGGCAGAGATAGGCAGGTATTCCACAGAGGAACGGTGGGGGGGGGGTGAATTGTTTGTTCCACCCCCGTTCACAATATAGATTGGCGTAGTATTATCCAAAGTCGCTCTAATACTAAAAAGTGTTTGGCGATTGTACACTAATAGAGAGTTTGTAATATTTAAAAAAGGCAATAAAAACAAGACAAACATCCATACAACCGGGAGCAGCAGACGGCTAGCCACACACACTGGCGCCATCTTGAAGTTATAATGGCACCGGGCAAGGGCATGGTGACAGGCAAGGGCACGGTGACAGGCAATGGCATGGTGACAGGCAAGGGCACGGTGACAGGCAAGGGCATGGTGACAGGCAAGGTGACAGGAGCAGACAATGGCACTGGGACAAGGACAGGCACGGACCCAGGAACTAGGGCAATCATCGGGACTGAGTCAGGTATTGGCAAGGGGACTGGAGGAGGGACAAGGAAATGCTCTGGCTCAGGGACAAGGGCAGGCCTGGGGACAAGGCAAGGTTCGGGCTCTGGGACATGGCAAGGCTCAGAGCCTAGGCAAGGCTCAGGCTCGGGGACAAGACAAGTCTCAGGGACAAGGCAAGGCTCAGGTTCAGAGACAAGGCAAGGCTCAAGTTCGGAAACAAGGCAAGGCTCAGGTTTGGAGACAAGGCAAGGCTCAGGTTCGGAGACAAGGCAAGGCTCAGGTTCGGAGACAAGGCAAGGCTCAGTGGGCCTCTCTAGTGGTCTGGATGAGACCTCTTAGCGGGAACAGCGGCAACTGGTGGCCGGAAGGCCTGAGCAGAAACAGTGGCAACTGGTGGCCGGAAGGCCTGAGTAGCAACAGCGGCCTCTGGTGGCCGGGAGGCCTGAGCAGCAACAGCGGCCTCTGGTGGCCGGGAGGCTTGAGCAGAAACAGCGGCCTCTGGTGGCCGAGAGGCTTGAGCAGAAACAGCGGCCTCGGGTGGCCGGGAGGCTTGAGCAGAAACAGCGGCCTCTGGTGGCCGGGAGGCTTGAGCAGAAACAGCGGCCTCTGGTGGCCGGGAGGCTGGAGCAGAAACAGCGGCCTCTGGTGGCCGGGAGGCTTGAGCAGAAACAGTGGCCTCTGGTGGCCAGGAGGCTTGAGCAGAAACAGCGGCCTCTGGTGGCCGGGAGGCTTAAGCAAGAGCAGTCTCTTGTGGCCTGGGCGTGTTGGAGACCTCTGGTGGTCTGGGCGTGGTGGAGACCTCTGGTGGTCTGGACAAGGTGGAGACCTCTGGTGGTCTGGACAAGGTGGAGACCTCTGCTGGTCTGGGAACTTGGGCGACCTCTGGTGGCCGAGGCGGAGCGGGAACGACCTCTGGTGGCCGAGACTGGGTAGTGGAGACCTGAGCGGGAGCGGCCTCTTGTGGCCGAGGAGAGGTAACTGCGGCCTCTTGCGGCCGAGGAGAGGGAACTGCGGCCTCTTGTGGCCGAGGAGAGGGAACTGCGGCCTCTTGTGGCTGAGGAGAGGGAACTGTGGCCTCTTGTGGCCGAGGAGAGGGAACTGCGGCCTCTTGTGGCCGAGGAGAGGGAACTGTGGCCTCTTGTGCCTGAGGAGAGGGAACTGTGGCCTCTTGTGGCCGTGGAACGGGAATTGCGACCTCTTGTGACCAAGGAACTTGGGCGATCAGGGTCCTGCCAGGACATTGAGAGGTCCCAATGGCTTCCAAACAGGACATTAGCTAAGGTTCAATGGCTTCCAAACAGGACATTAGCTGAGGGGATCGGGTGAGCAGCCGCTTCACAAGGAAGATCACAGCCTCTGTCTGGAGTGACCCATAACCGGCCCTCCATGAGAAGAACTGGCTAACCAAGTCTGGATGGGCACTGATGGCTTGGCCGCATTGGTTCATCCAATCCCGATAGTCCCCATCTACTTCGGGGTCTTTCCTTAATTCTGTGAAGATTAAATCCCTCTAAGAACTGAGGCCGGTGGCCATCTTGGAACTGGGACTAGTAGCCATCTTAGAACTGGGGCTGGTAGCCATCGTGGAACTGGGGCTGGTAGTCATCTAAGAACTGGGGCTAGTAGCCTTCTTGGAACTGGGACTGGTAGCCATCTTGGAACTGGGACTAGTAGCCTTCTTAGAACTGGAACTGGTAGCCATCTTGGAACTGCGACAAGTAGCCTTCTTGGAACTGGGACTAGTAGCCTTCTTGGAACTGGGACTAGTAGCCTTCTTGGAACTGGGACTAGTAGCCTTCTTGGAACTGGGGCTGGTATCCATCTTGGAACTGGGGCTGGTATCCATCTTGGAACTGGGACTAGTAGCCTTCTTGGTACTGGGGCTGGTAGCCATCTTTGGACTGGGGCTGGGAGCCACTGTCTTAGAACAGGGACTGGGTGCCCTCTTAGGAGCTTCAAACGGGGCAGGTGTTTCAAAGACACAACGGGAAAGGATGTAGTCCCCATCCATAGCCTCCCTGACTAAAAAGTCCTCATAGGAGGCTTCATAGAGGTCCCATAGAGGATCCTCCTGGGCCCAGCCACCGTAACCCAGCTTACTCCCAGACATATTTTGTTGGCGAGGTATTCTGTAATAATCACTCCCAAATAATTAAAAGAACACTGTTTATTTGAAACAGGATAAAAATATTTGTTAAATGGCAATGGCACAGAATCGTAATCCAAGGCAGAACACTAAACCAAACGATGCAGGGGTCAGGCCAGAACAACAACACAAGATTGCAGGCTAAGGGACAGAATTAAAATCCAAGGCAGAATAATCAACTATACAAAGCAAAGGTCAAACCAGAATAACAATATAATCATGGAATGCTCAGAATGGAGAAAATAATACTCACAATACTTCGCAAAGAGGCAATGGTGAGTGTGTGGCTTAAATAGGACTGGGTGAGAGCATTTGAATGGAATTTGGGTGATTGAGTCTGGGTTATGGGAAACGTAGTTCTGAGGAGGCAAGACCAGGGAAGCTGTAGTTCACAGGGAAGAAGAACTGGGGAATGGGAATTGTAGTTCTGAGCTATGTAGAATAGGGAAGTGGCAGTTTCCAGGGAAGGGGAACTGGGGAACATTACAATATGTTACAACTGCCTGTCCAAGCCTGGAGCATTAATATATCTGGAGCAAATAATAAGAATGTTGTTGAAGGGCAATAATAAGTAGAGGAATCATGATGGGTCCAGGTGTGAAATAGAATTATGGGGAAATTTCCTAGTAAATCTGCTAGGTTGTGCCAGTACATTGCAGTTCCGACTAATTAGAGGATGACGCTCAGCTGGTCTCTATTAGAGTCTGTGCATAAGAGTGCTGCTTAACTGGAGAGAGCTGTCGGTCATTGAATATCCACACAGGATACTATTCTGCGGTATGGTACTGTTTATTTATTCTTTCAAGTTCTGTCCAGGAGTTCTGTCTGATTTGGTTGTGAGAAGAGTGTGATACAGGTTTGAGTTTAATTGCATACGCTCTGTATATGTTTTGACTTATTTCCCTAGTGTCCTATGCCACTATAAGTGCATAGAGAATACATATGCTATCGTTGTGCACTCGCTGTATTTTGTTCACCTGGAATCGAGTGAGCTACAGTACATTCTGGGTTGAACATTAAGAATAAATACCTTCGTTTACCATCATCTGTCCACCTGTGAGTCTCCATGCTCATTTCACCAACACCACCGTGATAGAATGACCGACCTACAAAGAGGACCAACGAGCTCATAGGCAGAAAACCCAGAAGAGGAGTACGAGCGGCTGTTCCACTATTTCGGCTACCCTCCTCCTATGCCGCCTTATGGGGGGTATGTACAGCGGGACAATACCACCACTCCAGAACGCTGTATATACCCGCGTATTATGGAATATTACAACCAGTTTTCGATGGAGGAGGAGTCTGGAGATGAAGACGAGGAGCAGGATGGGGGTCTGCCCATATATTTTTTGGGGGGGTGCTATAGCCCTTGCGGGCACACGGGGGGTCCGGTCGAGAGGCAGCCAGGACAGGCAGCGTCAGCTCCTCCAGGGGCCTGTGTGGCACCTGGAGCACCCACCAAGGAGCCGTGGTGGGTGTACACGGACATTCCACCTGCCACAGGCCCCTTTACAGACATCCAGCTGATGTTGCCTCCTCTCCATCAGACCCTGGCTGCCAACCGAGGGGCCAAACACCAGCCGACTCCGCGACAGGCCCCGCCACCGGCGGCTCGAAGACGGACACCGCCTCAGCCTGCCCCGCGACGGGTCCCGCCTCAGCCAGCTCCACGCAGGGATGTGCTACAGCCGGCTCCAGCACTCCAGGCTACCTGGGACCTGGAGTGCATACTCCTGCCTCCGCTGCCGGACCTCGGGGACACGACGACTGGAGCTCCAGCTCCGCCGCCGCCGACAGGACCTCCTGCTCCGCCTCCGCCGACAGGACCTCCTGCTCCGCATCCGCCGACAGGACTTCCTGCTCCGCATCCGCCGACAGGACCTCCTGCTTCGCCGCCGCCGACAGGACCTCCTGCTTCGCCGCCGCCGACAGGACCTCTTGCTCCGCCGCCGGATGGTATACCTTCGTTTACCATCATCTGTCCGCCTGTGAGTCTCCATCCTCATTTCACCAACACCACAGAGAGAAGCAGATCCTAATTTACTGGCACTTTTGAAGCTGGTACCAGCGAAGAAGTAATATAGCCAATACATTCAGCAACATGAATGGTGGTCAGAAATGAACCCATATAAGACGACGGAAAGCACAAAGAAATAAATAGGCAATAGCCAATTATAAGGTTTCTGTACGAAATATTGAGTTCTGCTTTTCTGATGTATCAAATACTTATGTCATGCAATAAAATGCAAGTTCTAATATTTAAAAATCATACAATGTGATTTTCTAGATTTTTGTTTTGGATTCCGTCTCTCACAGTTGTAGTGTACGTATGATAAAAAATAACAGATCTCTACTGTACATGCTTTGTAAGTAGGAAAACCTGCAAAATCGGCAGTGTATCAAATACTTGTTCTCCACACTGTATACATCAATCTCTCTACAGAAACATAGACACACAGCTAATGACCTAATTACATGCTCACTGAAGCCATGTAAATTAATCTCAATGAAGTTTGATTTATATAGCCTGTAAAAAGCTTACTCACTCATTTGATTGGGCCTTGCGCTCTTTGAATAGATGACAGATTCACTCAGTCTCTCCTGTCCCATGCTGCTCCTCAGGTGAATTAATTTCAGTTTGAAAAGGAGCCTTCAGGACTGGTTACCGTTACAGGAATCATAAAAAGCATCACTGTAACTACTTCCCCTAATTTAGCAGTGACTGCATTGTAATCCACAATAAGAAACATGTCCAGGTCTATCACTGTATTGACTTTGATATTTCCTTCTTATAACAGGCCCGAAAGAGACTAACTCGTTTAATACAACTCAAAATAATGGAATAACTCAGCCTTTCTTCATCTCTTGGGAATGGGCCAGTAGGCTTACACAAGCCTAATGTAATAACGTGCCGTTTAACTTTTGCATCCACATCTGTTGCATAATCCCCCCTGACAGTTGGATAGGTAAAAAGGCCATCTGTCCCACTTCCACTGGTTTCCTCAGCTGCCACGATTCTAACCTTAACCCTGCTCCCCGCCCAGCCAATCCCGTGTGCCCTATCTTCAACCTACACCACATCACCTCTTCTCTCCTACACCCCATAGTCTCTGACTCTACCCGTACTGTTTGCTGCACCTCATAATACCCTCTCTCCATCCTGCTACAATCCCACTTTCCCTGCCAACAGTCCAGTCCCCTCCTGCGTATCAATGATTTAACTTCCCCCCGGCCCAACGGTACCCTTCATCCCCACATGAGCCAGCACCAAACGAAACCTAACCTCCACCCGAATCCTTTCTAACCCCAACAACGACATCATCAGTTCCATCAACACATCACCTCTATCTGACCTACCAGACCGGATGCTCCCCAAAACCGCTGCTGAGTCTGAACACACCAACACCCTTATATGCCTCACCTCCTCTACTCACCTCAACCTAAGTATCACTGCCACCATCTCCGCTGTGTACACTGACAACTGGTCCGTGACCCTCTGTACTACCTGCACATTAAATTCTGGTATATACACACCCACACCAACCCGCCCAGTGGCCAGATCCTTAGACCTATCAGTGTACAGCTACACAAACTTATAAAAACCCTGACCAACATACCTCTCCACACACCTACCCATGCTACCCTCATCAAACTCCTTCCTACCCTCCAACACATTCGGATCCACCCACGGAACCTGAAACAACCAGTGTAGCACACACCCCCACATTAAGCCACATTAGGCCCCAACTCATTTAACCCATACTCCTCCACCAACTTCTCCATCACCCACCCAAACACCTCTATCTTACCTACTTCACGCTCCCAGCAATCACTAACAGCCACCACCACCGGATGACCCTCCACACTACCATTCAATCATGCCCCGTAAACCAGACCAAGTTTATCCTGCAACATACCTAATGGAATCTCCCCTGCCTCTACCTGCAAACCCTCCACCAGTGAGGTCCTAAAGACCCCCAAACATAACCTCAAAACAGCAGCTTGCACCATATCCATCCAGGATCTTCAGGAACGACTTAGCAGCAGACCCATACACAAAACACCCATAATCTAAAAGTGACCTAATCAACACCTGATAAACATAACAAATTGAGTCGCTGTGCTCCCCAGTCATGACCCACCACCGCCCGCATGAGATTCACAAGAACACCCCACGTCAATGTCTCATCAAACCACACAACCAGGTACCTGAACTCTGACACCCGCAGCAAGTCCTGCCCATAGAGACTAAATCTAATCTTTTATCACCTCTCCCCGCGCTTTCCCTTTCCCCTTTCCTGAACTATACTAACCACCCTCTTTCTCCAGTGCACGCTTCTTCTTCCTCCTCACATATGGTGAATCTTCAAAATTTCCTCTCGACAACTCATGAGTCCCATGGTCTGTGAGGCGGGCCGAGTGGCAATGTTTCAGACTGTCTGCTCGACCTAATTGCATGTTAATATACTACATGTATACACAAAACCTACAGTAAGCCTAGCTAGGCTACGTGCAGAACATTGTATGTTATTTTAAACAACTCATGATTCCTCGACAACTCATGAGTCCCATGGTCTGCGAGTCTGCAATGTTTCCGGCTCTGAGTCTGTGGATTGGGAAGTTCCTATAACCTGTCTCGGACTGTCGCTCTGCTCACTCGGTCGCTTAAGTTGAATTGTAGAGTTGTGTTTGCCCATGAAATTGTAAGTTATAAAGCTTTTGGCAGCTAAGATGGCTGGGACTAGTAGTAGCTAATGTTACAAGAGTTTTGCGTGTGGCGCTTTTATCATTTTATATCAAATTGTATTAGGACTCAACTGATCCGTGTTAATGATTCTAAAGACTCAAGACTCATGAGTTATTTTAAAGACTCGGGTGAAAGATCCGAGTGAGTCACGACTCATACAGGTTTACATCCAACATGGAAACCTTTAATCAGACCATGCATGGGACGTTTAACACTGTCACATCCTGCCCAGGGAGGGCTGGAGAAGACACGTGAACTATGAGCATGGACTCTCTATATAGATTAGTTGATTCATTGTATTGTGTTTTTCTGTTCATATGTTTATGTGTTTTCAGTGCATTGCATGTTGGTTGAGTTTTCCCTTTTAAGTTGTTAAAACTCGCGGTTAACATGGAAATGTTTAATTAGCCCGCGAAAAGCTTTGCGTTTTCTGGCAGGCTGCCCGAGTTGTACACCTGTATCGTAGAAAAAAATATGGATAGTTAGAGAACTGTAAATATGTTTACTGAGCTGTAAATTACATCATATTTCAAGAATGACATTGTGTAAGTGAAGTTAGCTAAAGTTAGGTAATTTAAAGTAATGTAAAGGCGGAAAGATAACACTCGCAATGTTTTATGGGATGAGTAGTTCCTTTGTTGGGAATAAAAAATATGTACACAGTGTTGTACCTTTGCCATTTTTTGGATTTGCGGTTCATTTTTTCACTCAAATTTATATTTTGTATGCTTATGAGTCACGTCGTAGCTGGTTAGCCTAAGGCAGGGTCTAAAACTCTTTATTACAGATTTTTCCAGAAGTCAACGGGAGAAATGAATGGGAAATTTACTTCCGGAACCCAAGCTCTCTCGGACGAGGGACGGGACTCTTGAGCTCTATTAGGTAGTTAGCTTTCTGTATATAGGCACTGCCTAACTGGAGAGAGCTGTCGATCATTGTTACCTGTTGCGTTGTGTCAGAAGAGGATCCGGGAACCACATACTATGAACCGGGAGTTTTGAAAAGTGTCACTTAAATTTGGAAGTGATGCATACGCTGTTTATTTATGTTAGCCGTCAGTGTCCCGTGCCACTGTAAAGAGCACGTAGGCAACATAAGTATATCCGTTGCACACTCGTTTAGGCTGTACAATGCAACCAATTTGTATATGCTCCTGGAATCTTTGAAAATAAATCAACATTTTCATTTAACTGTCAACTGCCTGGGTCTCCCATCTCTCCTACACCCACACCGTGACAAACACTCACTAACTATACATCTGCGATTGAGTTTACAGACACCCGATCTGCACAAAGGGAGTCCCTGGAAAGCGACATGACAAGGTATATAATCCGACTATGCCAATTTGTCGTGCCATGAAAAAGTAATTACAAAAAAGTAATTACATTTAACACATTTTGATTTCTCCTTTGCTTTCTGATTTTCCACCTTCCTCTTTTGGGCTCCACATTTGTGGTGATATATTGCTGATTTTCTTGTTCTTAATTTCCGTACGTTGTCTCTTAATACCTAGCTCAACTGTTGCTTAAAACAATAACAGAAACAACTAAACTTTGTACATTATTTGCACAATGAATATATAGTCTTAATATTTTGGCTTGGTGGGCGCTATTTGAAACTATATAGTCAGCATGTGGTTCCACAAATCTGGGCCCGTCACACGTATGTTACAGGCCCTGGTGCGACCGCACCGGCTACACTGGCTTAAGATACAATAGGCCATTGGCAATAATTAAGAAGTGCAAATCAACTAAAGCTGTGCAAAAACCTTTCGGAAAGATGGAAGAATATGGTTTGCCCTAATACACAGTGACAAGAGTTCAAAACAGGCGCATCACCAGAAAGATGACCCAGAGCTGACGGGATTGGGTGTAATTACATGAACTATAATAATGCGGGCTAGCTATTACAGTATTTGTTATAACAATGCAAAATCGAAGTTGAACCCCGAGATCAGGTCTTGTTTTAACAGACTCAGCTTCAATGTAACCCTGCTTAGTTTTAGGTAATGTCAATAACTGACATGTCTCAAAATTATTTATTTCACATAATGCCCACAACATTTAAACAATTTTATCCCCCAACACTTTTCCTGGCTGGCTGTCATGGTTAAGGTGTGTTGTATAGGAGAGAGGGAGACCCAGGCAGGTAGATGGTTCTCGTAGTTAGGGTTAAGGTTAGATGTAGTAGTGGTGAAATGGCAGTTTGGCACAATGGTATGAATATAGCTGAATATTTCAACACAGTCTGTTAAACCTGCGGTATACTAGATGTTCCCGACCTGGCGTGTGCCAAAGTGACGTCATGGGAGCGCCGTAACTATTTACACTCATGCGTGGTACTCACGACACTAGTTGCAGTCTTCACCTGAACAGAGGTGTCACAATTGAGGAGAGGCTACCGACTTTGATTTTTCTACGGACTAGAAGAAGAAGAAAAAGTTAAAGGATGGCAGAACTGGCTGCAGCATTGACAATAATGTCAACAGTGGCTAAGATTATCTTAACTGTGTTGTTATGAACCATTTAAAGTTTTATTATGAACCATTAACTGTGTTATTATGAATCGTTTACTGTGCCCTCGAAATCGTCCATGCTTCCTGTTTCCCTTTTGTTGCACGCCACAAAAAAAAGAGTGGTGCACGCCCTTGTGCACGCTCGAAATCCCCGCCTGGTCGGATACATCGAGTATACCGCAGGCATTACAGAGCATACGCATAGTCTAAACTGACATTACAGGATGCAAATCGATATAACAGTACTGAGGCTTTGGCTAATAAACAAAGAGTGTATACATTTCTAAAGCAAACCATATAACAGCACACTACTTACTTAACTCACTACCATCCCGGAACAGCATACAAATAGTGACAATATAACAGAATGTAACATAAATCAACTGACACCTCTTCCTAGTTTGGCCAGCATTTATATACAGGAAGCTTAAATAACTAATAGAACGCAGCTGAACGTAATTATTAAACAACAGATCTACAAGATACCAGCCTAACCTAACCGCTATCTTAGCAATAACCAAACTTGAGCGATGTGTCACATTCTTAAAGTGACATTACACATAAATAATAAGGAGACTGGAGACACAAAACTAAAACAGAAAATACACAATATTATAAGAAGTCCAGAAGAATGAACAAATTGTTTTGGTTTTAGAAACGAAATTTTAAATGGCCTTTCAACTTCAACAACGCAGTGCCTGTTAAGATTTGTTCATGGATATGGACGATCTCTCCTGCTACTGCAAAATTGAAACAGCGCATGCAGCAGTTTCCATTCACAAAGCACTGTTGGCTCACCTTGCAAATGTTGATTTCATCGCTATGTTTGTCAGCTTGCAGAACACTCAGGGCTGACAAAAAACACCCAGAGCTAGAACCCCGAACGCCGAGGTCTGGTGATGCCCTGGGTTCTAAAGTTCAACGTGTTGCTAGATGAAGGCATCTACTCTCATCAAGGCATAAATGTCACCCCCTCTAGTTTGCTAAATATACAGTCATTTCAAATTTGGATGTTTTGATGAGAGCCAAGTTTTTTTTCAGTCAATACGTTCAAGTACCGGTAGCTTGTTCAAAAGTAACTGAGATCTAATTGAATGTTTGGAGACTCGTCACCCCAAAGTTAAATCAATTCTTGCTGCCCATAATGTTGCCAGTGATATTATAAAACAGCAGGATGATCAACTCAAGTTTAATCTTTATATGTCATTCAAACACATACTTGGCCTGTGCCAGAGTTGATGTAGCGGTCTATGCTCCCAACTCTGGTCTACATATGCCTCTGGGGACAGGGGATCTAAAAACAAATCTGAAAAAAAAACACGTTAACACTTTCTATGAAGTACAGCTTATAATGCTTTATAATACAATGTATAACACATAATAACATGAACTATAAGTATTTATAATGATGTATAAGTTGTTATAATTACACATATAAAGCTTTATGTTGCTTTATAGCTAATTCTCTATAATCACTTATGAGGCTCTACTTTTGAGAAATGCATAATGTCTTATAACCACACTGATTTATAAACATAGATGAGAACATTTAAAAAAGAATGTATTATTATAACACTACATGATTTTATGTATTATAATGTTTTATTAACATGTACTGTGTGTATGTTTGTTGTTAATAATATACCATAATATAAACATATAATGTATTATAATGCTTTATGAAGTAAAGTGATACACTTGATTATTTGCTCTTTTTGATGAATATGCTCAGGCTTAAATTGGATATAAAACATCAATGTATAATTGGTATTTGTAGGTGTTCAGTAAAGTTTGATTACTTTCCCCTGTGAAAACAAAACACATCAGAGTAAACGTATTTTTAATTCAAAATTGTAAACTTTTTGTGCATACACTACAAGGTTATAAAACTTCAATGTTGTGAAAATACACTGCAAAAAACTAAAAACCAATATATATAGAGCATACTGTAGTACTTTCTTCACATTCCTTGCTACACAACAAATTGTCCAGTGTTCAATTAACTCTGTCAGTGTGGACTCGTATAGAAACTGAAACAGTGGTAAACTCACCTGTGTTCATAAATCAGTGTGGTTATAAGACATTATGCATTTCTCAAAAGTAGAGCTTTATAAGTCATTATAGATAATGATCTATAAAGCAACATATAGCTTTATATGTGTATTTATAACAACTTATACATCATTATAAATACTTATAGTTAGTGTTATAATGCGTTATGGATAGTATTATAAAGCCTTATAAAATGTAATTTTTGTTACCAAAAATACATTTTTATATGGGAGAAAAGTTTTCACAAAGAGTGCCATTCCATGCCGTCTCCAGAGTTCCAGCTCCTTGGTTTACTATCTACCCATGTTCCTCTGCCATCTCTACTGGTTGTTGGTCCTGGGCTTCAGTCCGTGTCTCTCTTTGGTCAGATTCCGTTGTGTCTTCCTTCTGTAAGTTCCTTATTTTAATAAAATAAAACACAGCAATCCATTATTAGTTAGCACACCAAACATTGCTATATAACATAGCACTTAACACTTAAAAACAGGACTCATGTTTAGTTCATGCTGTACAACATGTCCCCTCCTTCACATACACACACTAGTACTGTGTAGAGAACACCCGATGCGAGTCCAGAATAGGTTTGGTTTGTCTGAGTGTGTATATGGGTGGATGTTGTCCTGCACACAATGAAAGGAGGGTAATGTATGGTTTACAGTTAGTATTTGTTGACTTATAGCTGATTTTACTAACCAAAATAGAAAAAACTAAAATTGCAACTTCTAAACACAATATCACCATACTGTACATTACCCCTTTCAGTCATTTCCTAACCACAACCACCACAATCTCCCTCTACGCTTGTTACTTACGATTGGTTAATCAATACAGAGTTCTCTTTTACAAAATGTTTTACACAGGTAAAACCACATCAGTCAATGTTGTATAAACTGTGTGTCACATCTGGGTCGGGATCCAGGGGTCCCCACCGCTCCAGTTCCCCGGAGTACTAGGAGGATATCTGGATCAGACGCAGTGACTTTCTGTTCAGGGTTATTATTATGTTCGGGGTTTAGGGGATTCTAGCCTTCTTCATGCGTGGCTATGCCGTCTAGTTCTGTTGGGGAGTTCTTTCCTACTCTATGGTGTGGAATTCATTATTACGCACACAGGTGCACCTTATTTACTACCAGCATTCCCTATTTAAGAGGGCTACGCCTGTTCTGTGTCTGTTATTATTTCTCTGTTGCGCACATTTGTGAGAGCCTGCATTCACCTTTTGTGTTCTATGTTTTTTGCTATTGCCAAGGATACTTATTAAAGCCTTGTTGACCTGCACTTGTCTCCTCGCTTACATCGTGTGACACTGTGGATCATTTCTTATTGCTTTGACACAAAATTACCTCATCATCCAAAATTCATGAATACTTTTCTCACTCAAACTCAAACACAAGCAAAACTCTTTGTATTTACGTCCAATTTTACACATCTTCATATTGCACACTCTTTTAAAAAAAAGAATAACTTTATGTCCAAAACCTTTTGTTTTGTACCTTTTCGGTAATTATAGTGTACCTAATGTAGTATGTTTCCGTAAATACAAGGGAATAATTCATAATATATGGGGAATAAAGGGGTAACAACCAGGAAAAATACAAATAATATAATTTGTAATGTAATAATTCCAAAGACCTCTCCGGGAACCATCACTTTATCGTGGTGGAGAGGTTTGTGTGTCCCGATGAACCTGAGGGCTGTGTTGTCTGGAGTTTTGTGCTCCTGGTAGTGTCTCCCTTGGCAAAGTGGTCTCAGGTGAGGGGCCGGACAAAGAATGGTTCACCAACACTCCAATGAAGAAGCGAGGAAGCGGAAGAGAGACCCTGCCCGGAGGAAGCCCGGGGCCCCCGTCTGGAGCCAGGCCTGGATGGAGGGCCAGTCAGCGAGCGCCTGGTGGCCGGGTTTGCCACGGAGCCCGGCCAGGCACAGCCCGAAGAAGCAACATGGCACCTCCCTCTCCATCCCATGGGCCCACCACCTGTGGGAGGAACCGCTGGGGTCGGGTGCGCTGCCAAATGGATGGTAGTGAAGGTCAGGGGCCTCGACGGACCAGACCTGGGCAGCAGAGGCTGGCTCTGGGGAACGTGGAACGTCACCTCTCTGGGGGGGAAGGAGCTAGAACTGGTGCGGGAGGTGGAGCGCTACCAATTAGATCTGGTGGGGCTTACTCTACACACAGTCTCGGTTCTGGAACCATTCTCCTGGATAGGGGTTGGACTCTTTTCTTCTCTGGAGTTGCCCAGGGTGTGAGGCGCCGGGCGGGTGTGGGGATACTCACAAGCCGCCGGCTGAGCGCCGCTACGTTGGAGTTTACCCCGGTGGACGAGAGGGTCGCCTCCCTGTGCCTGCGAGTTGCTGGGGGGAAAACTCTGACTGTTGTTTGTGCATATGCACCAAACAGGAGTTCAGAGTATTCGGCCTTTTTGGAGACCCTGAACGGAGTCCTGTATGGGGCTCCAGTTGGGTATTCCATAGTTCTGCTGGGGGACTTCAACGCGCACGTGGACAATGATGGAGACACATGGAGAGGCGTGATTGGGAAGAACGGCCTCCCTGATCTAAACCCAAGTGGTTGTTCGTTGTTGGACTTCTGTGCTAGTCATGGATTGTCTATAACGAACACCATGTTCGAACATAGGGATGCTCATAAGTGTACTTGGTACCAGAGCACCCTTGGCCGAAGGTCAATGATCGATTTTATAATAGTTTCATTTGATCTGAGGCTGTATGTTTTGGACACTCGGGTGAAGAGAGGGGCGGAGCTGTCAACCGATCACCATCTGGTGGTGAGTTGGGTCAGTGGTGGGGGAAGACTCTGGACAGACCTGTTAAACCCAAACGGGTAGTGCGGGTGAATTGGGAACGTCTGGAGGAGGCCCCTGTCCGAGAGACTTTCAACTCACGCCTCCGGCAGAGCTTTTCGTGCATTATTTATGGACAGGATATCAAGCCGTAGTCGGGGTGGGGATGGGTTGCAGTTCGGTGGGCTGAGGATCTCATCCCTGCTTTTTGCAGATGATACCAGGCAGTTTTTGTTCCTACCCTCACCTATGGTCATGAAGGCTGGGTCATGACGGAAAGAACAAGATCCAGGGTATAAGCAGCCGAAATGGGTTTCCTCAGGAGGGTGGCGGGCATCTCCCTTAGAGATAGGGTGAGAAGCTCAGTCATCCGTGAGGATCTCAGAGTAGAGCCGGTGCTCCTTTGCGTCGAAAGGAGCCAGTTGAGGTGGTTTGGGTATCTGGTAAGGATGCCCCCTGGGCGCCTCCCTAGGGAGGTGTTCCAGGCACGTCCAGCTGGGAGGAGGCCTCGGGGAAGACCCAGGACTAGGTGGCGAGATTATATCTCCAACCTGGCCTGGGAACGCCTCGGGACCCCCCAGTCAGAGCTGGTTAATGTTGCTCGGGAAAGGGACGTTTGGGGTCCCCTGCTGGAGCTGCTGACCCCGCGACCCGATCCCGGATAAGCGGATGAAGATGGATGGATGGATAATTCCAAAGACTACTTATAAATACCAGGTAATGTCTTGAACAAGAGTTGTTTATTAAATTATGTTGCTGTGTATCATCAAGCATACATCTCTGTCTGGCACATCACCCCTGAAGCTCGTTATAGGCAAGCCATGTTCCATAACATGGAGGAACAACATGGAACACAATAGGCCTTTATATTCTTTATTCTGACGATTGCCGCAGCCAGCATGAAAATAGACACATTTTAAAATTTGCCGATGATTCTGCTATTGTCAGTCTCCTCTCCAATGAGGAAAGTGATCATGGTCCTGTTGTGGATGATGTTGCACTCTGGTGTGATAGGGCATTCCTTCAACTAAATGTTGAAAAGACAAAGGATATGTTGATTGATTTTAGGCGTAAGTCATCAACTCCACAGTCCACTATTATAAATGGGAAGACGGTGGAATTCGTAGAAACATACAAGTATCTCGGCAGTTTGATCGACAATAAGTTAAATTTTAATTTGAACACAGAAATGCTTTGCAAAAGAGCCCAACAAAGACTGTTTTGTCTTCGCAAACTGTCAAAATTTTGTGTCGATAAGACTCATATGACCCTTTTTTACAAATCATACATTGAGTCTGTTTTAACATTCTCATTAATTTGCTGTTATGGTAGTCTCACTGTCAAGGCCAAAACTGCTCTCTCCAATATAGTGAAGGTCAGCAGTAAAATTATAGGTGTCTGGCAGAGTAGCCTCTCTGACCAGTATGATAGACAGGTAGTTAGGAAGGCCAACGCAGTTATCTCTGATAGCTCCCACCCCCTTCATTCTGAGTTTCAGATATTGCCTTCCGGGTCTCGGTACACATTACCTCCAGTGAAGAATAACAGATACAAGCATTCATTCGTCCCGAGAGCCATCTTGTTTATTAATTCAGCCCAGAGGAGTAGACAGACTATAACTATTAAATAGTGATGAGGTTATTATTATTATGATATGTATAGTATTGCTTGTTTTTGATTATGTTTGTTGCTGAAATGTGGATGGTTATGGAAATGTTACTATATTATGAATTGTCAGATGTTATTTTAAAAATGGTTTTACTAGTCATATTTATTTTTCTCAATACTTTGTTTTATATCTAGGGCCTGTAACATTAAGTGTTTTTTATGTGTTTTTGTCTTGTATTTGTGCATTTGTGACTGTTCTGTGTTTATCTTGCTGCAAAACCAATTGCCCTGTGGTGACAAATAAATTAAATAAATTTCAAATTTCAACATCCATGCTAACTAGCACTTAGCACTCCCTAGTGGCTAATGTAGCTACTGGTTTTCCCCACACACATTACTACATTTCTCCCCCCTTAAGACAGTACTATTGACCTCCTATTTCACCATGTCTTTTAATTATAACTCAATGTAACACAATCACTATAACTAATAGAACACAATACTATGTAAAAGGTAGTAACTTTGTACCCTGAGGTAACACTAGGAACAGCCTTTAACTAAAAATATACCTTCCCCACCCATGTCAACCTACTAAGAATTTCAAACATTATGGTCTACAATTCAAAATCTCTCAACCAGCCAGGTAGGTTGATCTGTCTCTGTGACCGGCGAACCCTAGCCGTGTCCATTTCCAATGGTGTAGTCTGCCCCTGCTGTTTATGAGCTTGGCTAGAGTTGTCTGACTGTGTTACTACTTCCTAAAAGAGTTTCTGCTGGAATTGTCTCTGTTTCTGGGAGGTGACCCCCAGCCACCGTTGGCACACTAGAACTTCGTCTGTCCTCTCCCCTGTAGCTTTCAAGTATTTGATCCGCATGTCTCCTGACCACTGCACCATTGCCTACCCTGACCTTAAAGGAGACAGGACCAGTCACTGAGTCTAATGCTGGAATCCAATTAGGTCCTTGACTAAAATTCCGGGTAAGGACCCGGTCCCCTTCTGTGAAACATCTGCCCTTGACATGTTTGTCATGGTTTTCTTTTTGCTTGTTTTGTTTACCCTCCACTTTCCTTTCTAACATCTAGCAAACAACACCCTTGATACCCTTGCTGATATACTCCTCTGACCATTTTTATCATCTCCTTGAAAGTCTGTACGTATGGCGCTGTAACGCCCAGCCCAGTAAGGGCTGGCGTTGACTGGATTTAGAGTATGGACTATGTACATGTTGATGAGTTATGGCTATGTATTTGTGTTTCCTTAATTCTTTTTCAGTGCATTGCATGTAGTTTTGTGTTTAGTATGATTATATGTCCCTTTTAAGAATGCAAAACCTCTCTCTAGTTTGGGTATTAGCTACGTTTAGGTTATGCTTGCCAAACTAGGGAGATGTGTTGGGCATTGTGTGATCTTTTGCTGTGTTTTCTGTGCATGGGGTTTATGTTGTTATTCTTCCTGATATTCAATGCTAATTATGGACCCTCGACATTGTAAGTAGACTAACATAAACACTCACCTAAAGGATTATTAGAAACACCATACTTGTACTGTGTTTGACCCCCTTTCGCCTTCAGAACTGCCTTAATTCTACATGGCATTGATTCAACAAGGTGCTGAAAGCATTCTTTAGAAATGTTGGCCCATATTGACAGGATAGCATCTTGCAGTTGATGGAGATTTGTGGGATGCACATCCAGGGCACGAAGCTCCCGCTCCACCACATCGAAAAGATGCTCTATTGTCATGTTCAAGAAACCAATTTGAAATGGTTCGAGCTTTGTGATATGGTGCATTATCCTGCTGGAATTAGCCATCAGAGGATGGTTGGCCATAAAGGGATGGACATGGTCAGAAACAATGCTCAGGTAGGCCGTGGCATTTAAACGATGCCCAAATGGCACTAAGGGGCCTAAAGTGTGGCCTAAACTCCAGTTTTCAACTGTCCAATTTTGGTGAGCTCTTGCTAATTTTAGCCTCTTTTCCAATTGTGACGGTCAGCTTTATGGCCGCCGCCTTATAGGGGAAACAGAGTACTTAGTCTAGGGAGTATTGAGTGGGACAGAATCTAGGTTCTCCACACCCAATGCCTATACCCTCAGTGTTCAAATAAATGAACAGGTTGTCCACTGTTTAGCAGCCTACATTAATGCTTGCTTTTAAAGCAACGTAAAACAGGCTTCAGAGTACCCGGTGACCACCAGAAGTGTATGCAATGTGTGTGTGCAGTAAGGGTTAGATAAGCCTGACACTGCCCTGCTTTACGTGAACTTAGCTACCCAGGTGAGGCGCCCATACTCCCAGATAAGTAATATACACATATAAGGTAAAGAAACCCGAGATTAAATGTATAGCACAACTTAAAAAAGGTTAATCATTTCATTCATACACAGCATAAATCTTATGAAGCTAACATGCCCTCAGTGTCAGTGAAACTGTTATAATACCTGGAACATAGCTTCAACAGCAAGCGTTCCAACTCCACTCTTCTTAACCAGCTCAACGTTCCAAATTGGCTCTAACAATCACTCACTAAACTATATAAACTTGACGTGAGACCTCTGTTCATTTACACAATATGAGCACCAGCCCTAGACCCACGCTCGAACACGTTTCCCCATCTTCGTCTGTGTAGCTAGCCTGTCTGTGCCTTGCACCGTTGCCCAGTGCTGAAGCTAGCACGCACGTGGTTTCGCCAAACTCGGCCCCGGAGTTATCCAAAATTCTGTTGAACGGGAAACCCATACGTACCCGACTTACTGATTTTTGGGGCCAGTATTAGGTCTAACCCCAGAGCCTAAAGCCAGGACTTGTTATAAAAAACCCGGTATCCCTTCACCACACTTTTTCTCTCATTCTTCTCTTCTCTTTCTCTCCTCCAGCCCCTCTCTTTTCCACGCGCACTTTCCCAACCCCCTTAAAGGGCCAGCCTATATTTGTACCCGTTACACTATTTGTAGTGGAGATGAGTGGTACGCGGTGCGGTCTTCTGCTGTTGTAGCCCATCCGCCTCAAGGTTGTGCGTGTTGTGGCTTCACAAATGCTTTGCTGCATACCTCAGTTGTAACGAGTGCTTATTTCAGTCAAAGTTGCCCTTCTATCAGCTTGAACCAGTCGGCCCATTCTCCTCTGACCTCTAGCATCAACAAGGCATTTTCGCCCGCAGGACTGCCGCACACTGGATGTTTTTCCCTTTTCACACCATTCTTTGTAAACCCTAGAAATGGTTGTGCGTGAAAATCCCAGTAACTGAGCAAATTGTGAAATACTCAGACCGGCCCATCTGGCACCAACAACCATGCCACGCTCAAAATTGCTTAAATCCCGTTTCTTTCCCATTCTGACATTCAGTTTGGAGTTCAGGAGATTGTCTTGATCAGGACCACACCCCTAAATGCATTGAAGCAACTGCCATGTGATTGGTTGAGTAGATAATTGCATTAATGAGAAATTGAACGGGTGTTCCTAATAATCCTTCGGGTGAATGTATGTGTGAGTTTATTTGTATTGCCAGGTAGATTTCTGTCGCGTTCTGTGACTCAAATCAAGAGCACAGACTAGATAGTACCTGAAGTTGTTATCTCCCTATATGTTTATCGTCCTGTATCCGAAGTCGCGAAGTTATCATTTTGTTAAATAAAACTGAAAGCATCCACCTGCCTTTGGTCTTCCTCCGTGCAACCCTACACACACTGTGACAGGCGCGTTCCGCCAAACCATTTGATGAAGGATGGTACGGGGCTGAGGTAACATGCACTATGCACCGGAGTAGCCGTGTTGTTTTTGTTTTGTGGTGCAGGGCAGCTTATCTCTGCTGGCGTTTCCAATGCATTGGTACTTGGAGTTTCAATGAGCTCACTTGTGGTGGTTACCCTGTGGTTGTTTGTTGCAACTGCCACATCTATTGTCCGATATGGATAATCCAAAACCTTCTCCCTTGAAGGCAACAGGTAAACAATGTGCACTGTGCGCTGTTTTCGGCCGTCAGAAATCAGGTACGTCACAGGCCCCAGGCGCTTGACTACTATGGCTTGGTTCCACTTTTCCTTTCTCTCACGAAAATTCCTGACACACACCATGTCACCTTCTGCCAGACTCCTCAGCGTGGAAGCGGCTCTGTCATGGTAAGTGTTCTGTTTCTGCTGCTTATCCTCAACGATCCTAGCCAGACTAGGCTTGAGTAGACTAAATCGGGTTCTTAACTGACGTTTTAGTAAGAGCTCTGTAGTAGTATTCAGCGGAATAACCTCCAACCATTTTGAATGGCTGTCGACGAGTACCAGTAAGTACTGTTGGTTTTTCTCAGCAAAGTCAATGTGTATTCTCAAAGTCAATGTGTATTCCCGCCAACAATGCAGAGGAGCTACCGCTGGTAGTGTTCTTACTGCTTGACACGCTCCACAGTTCTGAACTGTCTTCTCTATGTCACTATCTAAATTTGGCCACCACACATAGCTTCTTGCAAAAGCCTTCATTCGGCAGATGCCTGGGTGTCCTTGATGTAGATCCTTCAACAGTTTCTCTCTGTGATCCATTGGAATGATGACTCTCAGTCCCCATAGGATGCATCCATGATCCTCAGACAGCTCAGTTCTTCGACTGTAAAATGGTCTTATAGCTTCATCTTCAATGTAGCTTGGCCATCCATTTAATGTGAATTCTCGAACTCTGCTGAGTATTTGGTCTTTGCGGGTGCTTTGTGCAATGTCATTGGCTTGCACTGGCAACTCATCCACCAGGGAGAAGTAGAAGATGTTATTTTCTTCTGCTGTGTTGTCGGGGTCTCCCCTTGGCAACCGGGAAAGTGCATCTGCATTGGCGTGATCTGCCGACTTCCGGTACTCAATCTCATAGGTGTAAGCCATCAGTATTAGAGCCCATCGTTGCATTCTCAATGCTGCCAGTGTGGGAATGGCTGACTTGGGACCTAAAATTGCTAGGAGTGGCTTGTGATCAGTGGTGAGTATGGATTTCCTTCCATACAGGTATTTATGGAACTTTTTTACACCAAAGATCAATGCTAGTGCTTCTTTCTCTATCTGGGCATAATTTGTTTCTGCCCCCGTTAGAGTCCTTGAAGCAAAAGCAATGGGCTTTTCCTCACCGTTTTCCATGATGTGTGATATGACCGCTCCTCTTCCATAAGAGGACGCGTCACAGGCAAGTCTCACAGGTTTCCTTGTGTCGTAGTGCACCACTGCTGTGCTCTGCATAAGTTGTCTCTTTGCATTTTTGAATGCTGTTTCACACTCAGTTGTCCACCTCCAGGGAATTCCCTTTTTTAAAAGATTATGTAGGGGTTGCAACAATGTAGATAGATCCTTCAAAAATCGGCCATAATAATTTAAAAGTGCCAAAAATGAACGGAGTTCAGAAATATTGGTGGGGCTCGGGGCATTCATTACTGCTGCCACTTTGCTCTCAGTGGGGTGCAGCCCTTCTTTGTCAATGAGATGCCCTAAGTACTCCACTTGGTCTCTCATAAACTGACACTTTGCCCGTTTCACTCTTACCCCATACTTTTCCAGACGGCTCAAGACTTCCTCTAATTTTAGCAAGTGTTCGTCTCTTGAGCTCGCCGTAATCATGATGTCATCGAGAAAACAGGTCACCTGATCAAGACCCTGTAAAATTTGGTCCATCACACCTTGGAAAATAGACGGAGCACTGGACGTAAAGACCCTGGTGCGTGTTCACAGTTAAATACTTCTCTGAGTGTTTGTCCAGTTCTAGTTGTTGGTAAGCATGTGATAGATCCAACTTTGAAAAATAGTGTGCCTCCAGCCAATTTTGCGAACAAGTCCTCTGTATTTGGCAGGGGGTATGTTTCCTCTTCCGCATTTTGATTAATTGTAACCTTGTAATCTCCACAGATTCTTATTGACTTGTCAGCTTTTGGAACCACCACAATTGGTGCTGCCCATTAACTTCTGTCTGCTTTAGAAACAATGCCGGTGCTTTCCAGTCTGTCCAATTCCTTATCAACTTTGTCCCTTAAAGCATAAGGCACCGGTCTGGCTCTCTGAAATATTGGCTTAGCATCCGGTTTTAGTTTGATGCTAGCTTTAAACTCACGAATTGTGCTGGGCCCTTCATCGAATACAGCCTTATGTCGCTGCAAAACTGCCTCTACATCTGCATTTATAGAACCTCCTGCTGTTGCAATTGAGAAAATGTTTTGCCAGTTCAGTTTGATTTTGTTCAACCAGTTCCGACCCAGGAGTGCGGGTCGATTCCCTTTTACTATAACCAGGGGTAGCCTTGCTCTCTGTTTTTCATATTGTACATTCACAGACACCTGCCCTATTAAGGGTATGTCTTCTCCAGAGAAAGTGGAGAGTCGCATGTTGCTTTCCTCAAGGGGTAGATGTGCGAGTTCTTGCTTGTAGACTATCTCAGATACTAGTGTCACAGCAGCTCCTGTATCCAATTGCATTTTTACTACCTTGTCCTCTAGCTTTAAATTTACAGCCACCCCATTTTTTCCATCAGATGCTGTATACACCGTGTACACCCCAAAAAGTTCATTTTCCGACTCTTCTTCCTCTTGGTTTGTTCCACCTTCCACACATTGTGTTTGGTATTTGGGGTTCCTGTTCCTACACATTCTCACAATATGTCCTATCTTAGAACACTGGTGACATCTTTCCTGTTTGAATCTGCATAAATGAGCTGTGTGATTCCTGTTTGAATCTGCATAAATTTGCTGTGTGATTCCTGTTTGAATCTGCATAAATTAGCTGTGTGATTCCTGTTTGAATCTGCATAAATGAGCTGTGTGATTCCTGTTTGAATCTGCATAAATGAGCTGTGTGTTTTCCCCCACATCTGTAGCAGTGCTGCTGATCCTTATCATCATCACCTTTCTTTTGCTCTCTATGATTATCACTTCCTGAATAAGAGCATTTCTTCCAATCATTTTTGTTTTTATTAACCAATTTGTTTACATTTGCTGATTCTTCCAGTTTCCCTGCAAACTCAAGTGTATTTCTAGACGCCATTTCCATTGATTGTGCAGTCTCGCATGTCTCGTTAGGTCACGTTCAGACAGCAACTTTCTCTGTATTGCCTCCGTTTTCAACCCACAAACAAACTGGTCTCTTAATGCTTCATTCAGATGATTTCCATATTGGCAGTGAGCAGACAGCTGCTTTAGTCCAACAATGTAGTCAGCTATTGATTCATTCTCTTGTTGAATCCTTTTTTTGAAACGGAATCTTTCTGCAATGACTAGCGGTTTTGGTTTGTAGTGATTGATTAACGTTTCACTCAGCTCCTTGAACGTTAGCGTGCTAGGCTTCACTGGCATCATCATGTTCTTTACAAGCCTGTAGGCCTCTGGCCCAATGACCGAAAGGAATACACTAACCTTTTTAACATCTTCTAAATCATTTGCCAACATCCATTGCTCTAGTCGTTCCAAGTAAGATTCAAAATCTTCCGATCCCTCCTTAAATTCTGAAATTGCTCCAATCGGATACGTCGCCATTCTGTACTGCTAGTTTAGCCCAGTCCGTAGCTAGCTTCTTTTGCTACTAAATTCCGGGTCTAAAAAGATACACTCCTTTTCTCACTGGCCAGTTGCAACTAACCCTGTTTGGAAAACAAAAAACGTTTTTTATAATCCCATCCTCGTCGCCACTGTAATATCTTGACTTATCTTAAATCAACATTCGACATGAAGATATACTTATGCTGGTCACTTTATTGTACTCAAGCTTGCTCTGCCATACAGAGATCAAAACACCTCCCAGTAGTATAACATCAATATACTACACAAAACAAGTTGCATCACTACCAACTCTGGTATCCCTTTGTTGCTGAAACTCAATTTTAGGCAGTCAATGTAGTGATGGATGAAGCAGAAACCACTGGATAAACATCCATCCATTTTCAATGTGCATCTCTGATGATCAAAAACATTTGCCCCAGAAATGGTCAGCTATTAATGTGTACATATGTGAGAAGAGTGTGTGAGATTCTGGTGAATGAGTGTAGCATTTTGATTGGTTGTGTTTGGAAAAGGAAAGCAAGTCACTTCCTGTTAGATTTTTGTGTTTTACCTGGAGAATTGTGTGTATTGTTTTGAAAAAAGTTTTTTATGCAATTGACAACTGAGTCAAAGTCTTAGAAATAGCTGATGGTTTTGGGGATTTGATGTGTAGTTTTGCACTTTGAGTGAGAGGTTTCAAAAATAGTGTGACATGAAAAGACTTTGTGTGTAAGCAATTGGAAAAAACTGTAATGCTCCAGGCTTAGACAGGCAATTGTAACATATCTGTAAAGGCCAGCCCTGTGTGGGCTGTATATGTATTCCCTTTTTGTTCAGTTAGGTCTCCTATGTTTCTGTCTTATGTTCTTGGTGTTATTCAGTGTTGTACACAGTGGTTATGTTTGGCTGGTTTTTGCCCTCATGTGTCCTATGTGCAGTGTTGTTATGTTTTGGCTCCCTCTTGTGTCTGTTTCATGTATTGTTTTGAGTTAGGTTTCATTGATGACATCAGTGTGTTAATTCCCAGCTGTTTTGTGTTTGTCATATGTGATTTAGTATTTAACCCTCATGTTTCCTTGTCCACCTTGTCCGTCAATGTTCCTGTTACGTGTTCTGTGTGTGATGTTCCGGAGTTTATTCCTGTTTTGCCCCTCGTGGCGGTTTTTGTTTATCCAAGTCTGATATTAAAGCTCCATTGGATTATTTGCATTTCCTTTGCGCTTGTCTCATCATTATATACACCACGACGGAGCACAACCGTGACAATATCAGATTATCAGTTGAACATTGAAAGTAGTTTACAGGGAGAGAATTTACTGAAATAATGTGTCTATGTTAAATTAATCCTTTGCTGTGGTTCAGCGGCTGTGAAAATCTCACCGCAGCTCTTAATAGCAAAGACTCTATCTTTCCCAGTAAATATAGCACAAATGCCTGAATGCCATATATACAGTATATGTATGTGTATGTATATAAATATATATACACAGGTCCTTCGCAAGAAATTAGCATATTGTGATAAAGTTCATTATTTTCCATAATGTAATGATAAAAATTAAACTTTCATATATTAGATTCATTGCACAACAACTGAAATATTTCAGGTCATTTATTGTTTTAATACTGATGATTTTGGCATACAGCTCATGAAAACCCCAAATTCCTATCTCAAAGAATTAGCATATTTCATCTGACCAATGAAAGAAGTGTTTGTAATACAAAAAAAAAAAGAAAAAGTCAACCTTCAAACAATTATGTTCAGTTATGCATTCAATACTTGGTCGGGAATCCTTTTGCAGAAATGACTGCTTCAATGCGGCGTGGCATGAGGGCAATCAGCCTGTGGCACTGCTGAGGTGTGATGGAGGCCCAGGATGCTTCGATAGCGGCCTTAAGCTCATCCACAGTGTTGGGTCTTGCATCTCTCAACTTCCTCTTCACAACATCCCGCAGATTCTCTGTGGGGTTCAGGTCAGGAGAGTTGGCAGGCCAATTGAGCACAGTAATACCATGGTCAGTAAACCATTTACCAGTGGTTTTGGCACTGTGAGCAGGTGCCAGGTTGTGCTGAAAAATGAAATCTTCATCTCTATGAAGCTTTTCAGCAGATGGAAGCATGAAATGCTCCAAAATCTCCTGATAGCTAGCTGCATTGACCCTGCCCTTGATAATATACAGTGGACCAACACCAGCAGCTGACATGGCACCCCAGACCATCACTGACTGTGGGTACTTGACACTGGACTTCAGGCATTTTGGCATTTCCTTCTCCCCAGTCTTCCTCCAGACTCTGGCACCTTAATTTCTGAATGACATGCAAAATTTGTTGTTGTTTTGTTGTGCTGCTTCTCTGTAGCCCAGGTCAGGCGCTTCTGCTGCTGTTTCTGGTTCAAAAGTGGCTTGACCTGGGGAATGCGGCACCTGTAGCCCATTTCCTGCACACGCCTGTGCACGGTGGCTCTGGATGTTTGTATTTCAGACTAAGTCCACTGCTTCTGCAGGTCATCCAAGGTCTGGAATCGGTCCTTCTACACAATCTTCCTCAGGGTCCGGTCACCTCTTGTCGTTGTGCAGCGTTTTTTGCCACACTTTTTCCTTCCCACAGACTTCCCACTGAGGTGCCTTGATACAGCACTCTGGGAACAGCCTATTTATTCAGAAATGTCTTTCTGTGTCTTGCCCTCTTGCTTGAGGGTGTCAATGATGGCCTTCTGGACAGCAGTCAGGTCGGCAGTCTTCCCCATGATTGCGGTTTTGAGTAATGAAACAGGCTGGGAGTTTTTAAAAGCCTCAGGAATCTTTTGCAGGTGTTTAGAGTTAATTATTTGATTCAGATGATTAGGTTAATAGCTCGTTTAGAGACCCTTTTCATGATATGCTAATTCTTTGAGATAGGAATTTTCGGTTTTCATGAGCTGTATGCCAAAATCATCAGTATTAAAACAATAAATGACCTGAAATATTTCAGTTGGTGTGCAATGAATCTAAAATATATGAAAGTTTAATTTTTATCATTACATTATGGAAAATAATTAACTTTATCACAATATGCTAATTTCTTGAGAAGGACCTGTATATATATGTATGTGTGTGTATGTATGTATATATGTTTCTCTACCTTTTCAGTTTATATAGACACAAGAGGTAAAGGAATCAGCCAAGAAGAAATGTTTCCACCCAGGAAAATGTTAGAAGAGCAAATAGAAGGCAAAGAGGAAGTGAAGCAAAACAAAAGGAAGTTGGGTTAGCAGGAGGAGTGTTACTAACTTATAAACTTAAATTTAATGTTTTATAAAATGGTTTTCATTGCCTTTTATAATAATTAATTTTGTTATTTTTATAAAATTTTATAATTTTGTAATTTCTATAAACACATTCCTTTTTAGTATCAGAAAATAAGGAAGGGGGAGACGGGTCTTCTTGCAAGTCTCATTATTATTTTTAATATGCTGAAAGAAATTGTGCAATAATAGACATATCATTTGAAACAGGAAACTCCTAAAATTGGATACTAGTATTCTGTTTTACTGCTAACAATGCTTTTTTTTAAGTAATCCTGTTACATATTGTGCCATAGTATTATTTTTAATTACAGTAATATGAAACTATTATACTAGTTTAAAAAAATACTATTTGAAGTGTATTTGTAAAAGTTTTTGGGAATAAGCAGTAAGGATGTAACGAATGTGACACTGGATGTCTAGTACTTTGGTTTGTCAAAACCACAATGGGTGTGATAGACTAACAAGGAAAGAGACAGTATACGATTTGTTTTCCATGGTTGTAAGGCAAGTGTTGTTCTTTACCTTCTCTTATTTTAATATAAATGTTCAATCTTTAAAGGTTCAATATTTCTGCTATTAGATCATGTTTAACATCTTTTCCCACAGTTTCTATTTGACAATGTAAATCTGAATGTGACCAATAGGGATTTACGTATTTAGTTTGTGTAATTAATACCCCCATTAAGTTGTGTGTATTTACATTTGTTCAGGTGATCACTTGTGTCTGAATTGTGACATGACTTATACTGAGAATGTGTTTTGCATTGGTCTCTTTATATTGGGTGAGTTTACATTTGATAATATGAACTACTATACCCCATATTTCTTATCCTGGAATTATAATACATTTAATTCCTGATGATTGTACTTTAATAATCTCAGTTCAAATATATTCTTATTTTTTGGTTAATATATATAGTATGTGTCTTCTCTAGTTTAGGACATGCAATCCTAACACAGGAATCACCTGTAGTTTAGCCTATGATTATATATATATATCTGCAGAGGAAATAATTAGTGACTGCTGATAAGCCTGCATGTCCTTCCTGATGTAGTTCTCTATGTTACAGGTGTTTTGACTGTTCATTCTCAAAGAGCTTTGATCACCACAATGCCAGATGAATTGAATGTACTGAGTGATTCCTGTCTGCAAATCCCATGTGCATTTGAAATTCCAAACATATATTCTAGTGATTTTAACAAGTCAACAAATATCTCTGGAGTTTGGTTGAAAGGAGCAACAAACTTTGGAAATAACCCATCTATTGTGATATTTAACAGTAGTGAGACAGACAGCACCTATCAAGGCCAGATCATTGGAAATCTGTTCAAGAAGAACTGCACCACAGTGTTCTACAATGTAAAAAACAGTTATACTGATAAGTACTTCTTCAGAATTGATACAAATGGACCATATCGTGCCACAGACACTTATAAGCAAATTGAAATATTTGTCCAAGGTAAGAGAAAAAAAAATGTAAATATATATATATATTTATTGTGTTTTTCCATTACATTCCTTTATAAATCCTTTTATAAAGTGCAGAGCAACTAAAGAGTGTGATTGACAGTGAAGCATATTTATTTCCAATGTATTACAGATGTACCTCCCATACCCACCATGACAGACTCAGTTGAGGTGAAGGAAGGGACTCCTGTCAGTTTAAACTGTTCTGCTGTTGCTCCCTGTCCTGAACACCCCCCTAAGCTGACATGGACTCTCCCAACAAAGTCCACACCTGAGGAACAACTGCAGGAGAATCCAGACCAAACCAAATCAGTTGTATCCATGGTGACCTTCACACCATCATACCTTCAAAATAAGAAGAACATCACTTGTACTGCAGTCTACCCAGTAGGAACAAGCTATGAGACTGCTGAAATTACCAGGACACTTAATGTTTTATGTAAGAGTTATTCACTTATCTCTAGATCATTTTGTCAGATTATTTTTCTCTGATAATCATGCCAATATAACACACAAAACCCAGTGTGCAAAACAAAAAAACACTGGGTTTTGTACGTTGCGCACCATTCCATTCACTCTGGTCCTGAGCGTAATAAATAAGGTATCATTTAGAATATGCTTATCACCTATTGACATCAATGAATCACTAACTAAATGTTTTATCGAGGTGAAAATTATGAACGTCTGTAAATCAGTTAGGATTCACCTAAATATTTCTCCCCCAGTCTCTCCTAAAGACACCTCAGCCTCCATCAGTCCATCTGTTCCAGTATCAGTGGGCAGCTGTGTGAATCTGACCTGCAGCAGTACAGCCAACCCTCCTGTGACAAACTACACCTGGTTTAGGATCAGTGAGGGTAAACCAACACAGGTATCATTTACACAGAACTACACCCTCAATGTGACTGTTGAAGACGGAGGACTGTACTACTGTGAAGCAACAAATGATGTTGGTTTTCAGAGTTCAAAGGAAGTGCTGCTTCCTATAAAAGGTAAAACAGGGGATCATCTTAGGTTAAATGTATTTTACAGATGTTCCATGATGACCTGTTGATGTGCTCTCTTTTCAGGACAAGACAAGCCAGTTAGCCTACTGGTCTATGGGATTGTTGGAGGATTTTCTGTAATCATGCTAATTGTGATCCTGATTGCTTTCTTTGGATGGTAAAAATATTTCCTGATATCATGGCATGTTATTTCAATATGTACAGTGTCAGTGGCTCATATTAAATGCCATCAGTGCATTCATAATATGTTTACACATGACCTTCTTTCAGGAAGAGAAAACCTAGGTTCCCTGAACAACTTGAAAGGACAGACAATCATTTGGAACAGGTGAGAATGAGTTTCAACCTTTAGAAAACATGTACAAATGCTGAGACTTTCTAAAGGTAAAAGGGAACAATGTTAGAGGAACAGATTATAATCTCACTGATACGACACATCCTGTTACAATAACTAATGATAAGATTTGTTAAAATGTGTCTTTGGGGCATTTTTGTAAAGCAGTGGTCTGAGTTGATGCCTCACAGTGAAGCCGCCTCACTGTGGCCACTCCTCTACTAAGGCTTTTGAGTTGAACAATAAGTGTAATGAGAATAGGACAGTTTGGTGACAAGTGCTTGCTGGATTCATGCGATCGATCTTCAGTCACCCTGCACTTGCTGTTCAGTTGGAAATGAGATCAAAGGGGAATTGGACACGACACACTGATGGGGGGGGGGGTTGGGTTGGGGTAACCTCTCCAAAACTGGGGAAATTTCTATAAATTATTGACCTAACGCTCCTACAAGCTTAACCCAGTAGAATGGTCTCTAGTGTTGTGACCTTAATTACCTACCTTCTGTAAGCTGTTGGTGTCTTAACAACCATTACACAGGTGCATGTTCAATAACGTTTTTAGTGTCAATGAACAATCATGTAAACCATTGTTTAAATCCTTTACAATGAAGTTATGCAAAGTTATTTGTTTTATTACAAATTCTCTCTTTCGCTGAGTGACAACAATTAACACCAATTGAACATAATCATTTGAAAGTCATTTTTTCAATCACAAAAAGGTATTTTCTGCATATTTTCAATGTAAATTTCTTTGTGGGAACACTCAATTTGGAATTTTGATCATTTTGGTGGTCAGATGGATCAGTGGTTAGGGAATCTGACTTAGGTTCGGAAGGTTGCCGGTTTGATTCCTGGCCGTGCCAAATGCTGTTGTGTCCTTGAGCGAGGCACTTTACCTGAAGATGATCCAGGGAGAATGTCCCTGTAAGGCACTCTGAATAAGAGCGTCTGCTAAATCACTAAAATTTTACCTTAAAGGTTGACACCTTGGGTTAGTTAAAATGCAGCCAAACAAAGTACAAAGACAAACACATAGAACTACAACATTTTGCATTCAGCTAAATCAATATCTATCAATTTGTTTTGTGCGTTTTCTCTACAGAACTCAGTGTATGATAACCAGGACATAGTCAAAGGTAAAACAGAAGAACAAGCCGAAGACCAGTCTGAAGAGATCCATTATGGTGAGATAGACTTCTCCAAACAACGACCCAAAGAGACCCCAGCTGTAGCCAAGGACAGAGACCAGGGTCAGGAGAGTGAGTACTCTGAAGTCAAGGTGACCAGGAGATGAACTCAGGATCAGGAACCAGGAACTTTCACCAGTCAATTTGATGAACTTTATGCACAAGTGAATAAATGAGGTGCATTTTATGTTTTCAGTACTGTGAGAATTGTTCAGGGTGTTGAATACTGTAGTAAATTCTCTAACATTAATAAATTACAAATGTTTTATTGAAATGTCATTCTATTGTAAGTTGACATTGGATTTATGTGGGAAATATTTGTAAGAAATTTTAAAAACAGATCACTAGGAGAGTTTTGAGAATAATTGGTTTAAAGTACTCTGCTGAATCTGAGCTTAACCATGTAAGATATTTGTACAAAGACAATATAAATGTATTGCATATAAATCCATATCAAATGTACCGTAGCTACAGAAACATTTGATTGTACATTTTGTTACACTTTAGTTACTTAGTTTGTTCATTCACCACACCAGTGGCGGATCTAGAAATTTTACATGGGGGGGCAAAGGGGTGGCAAGCGTTCTTGGCAGGGTGGCAGGGGGAGACGGTACGTGGGAATCCCAATATGTTCAGGAATAGTAAACGGTAGGAACTAGTAATAACCAATAGCTTAAGCCTCTACAAACAAATATTCAAGTTGAGACAACATCTCCAATGATGAAGATAATAAATACAGGTAATGCAAAGTAAATCAGTTTGGCCCAAAAGCCACATCTCTCATATCTGAATTCCAATCACTTGTTGAGATGCTCTAGTTGGTGTAAATAATTCAGCAATCCAGACATTTTAAATTATATGTAGTTGTTGAAACAAATTTTTGACTGGATATGGATTGTATGATAATGATATCTAAAAGGTGTGATAGTACCGATATACTAGATGTTTTAGTTTCAAAGTAGTCAAGCCATAATCTGAACCCAAATGTTTGGGGAAATATTTAATAAACGTTTGTAGGACAGTGGTTCTCAAACCTCTCCTCAGGTACCACCAGCCAGTCCATGTACATAAACTCTAACTGAGCGAGCACACCTGATTCAACTTGTCTACTAATCAACATGTCATTGATTAGTGAATATGATCTGATAGTTCAGGGATACAGCTAAACTTTGTAAACACATCTGGGAGGGATCGCTGGGAATGAGAAAAACAAAGGCACCCCAAACACACACAAAACAAATTGCAACTGTTACACAGACTATTTGAGAGTTGTTATTATTTTGATTATTTAGTTGACCTGCAACATCATTTTATTATGATATATAAAATGATTTCAGTTGTACTTAGTTAAACTATGCAGTCTATAAGTGTATTATTTCATTAATGTTTCATACATAGAAATAGAATGGATAGAAAGGCCATTGAACTGCTTGGCGTGGTCAGTTGATTAGTACACAACAAAATGGCGATTATTGTTAGTTGTCACGATGACAACACGCAAATCGGTTTAATGCGGAATTAGGCCGCTAGATCTTTGCAATGGAATGGTACACATAAAAATGGCTGCCGCTCGGACCATTCTGCTACATTAATTTGAATTGATATGTCCTTTCTATCCATTCCATATCTATTGTTTCATATGATTTAGATTTATTAACATAATATATGTCACATATGTCATATGTGTCATTCAAAGGAGAGAAAGGTGCCACAATCTAGTGTAAAGTATTTCACAAAACAATTTTGGACCAAATAAAATTGCTTATCACCAATAAGCAAATCAATAATATAGGGAAATAAAATTATGCCATACAGTACTATAGTAGTATACTATATCTAATGTCATAACATTCCCAAATTCCCAGAATATGTTGCATGATAAACTTGTTGTCAGCAATGGGCATTATACCAAATATACAGAAATACAGTTATCGAAAATGCTAGCTAGAAATGATGGTTTTCAACATACCCCTTCATAATCTAACATCCTAATCATGGAACACAAACCTAATATTACATTTAATGCTAATACATTATGATGTGAAGGCAAACAATGTATCGTCAATAAACAAGATTATTAGGTCTGTGATTTAACTGAATGGTAAGCTAACAAATGCAGTGTTTCACTTTGGCCAAACTAAAATTAACTTCAGGCTGCTTGGCAAGTTAGCAAGTAGATATTACCTTCATGGCTGATTCCGGTCGCTGACATATCAACTCCCTGCTGAAGGGATTGATTATACATACTGGGTTCAGTCAGGCAGAAATCTTTCTCTCGACAGGTCACTCTGATTGGCGCAGGCTGGTTCATTCTTTCTAGCATTGAAACCACAGCTCACACGAACCAGTTCCAATGCGGAGCTCCCCAATTTCAGTCTATGGAATATTCATATATCGTTCCCGCTGTTCACACAGCTGCGCTTAAAATGAGAATAGGCTACAATGTTGTAACTAATTGATATTAGTTACAACATTGTAACTGATATTAGGGGCAGGCACGGTGGCCCAGGGGCAGGCACGGTGGCCTAATGGATAGCACTGTGGCCTCACAGCAAGAAGGTTCTGGGTTCGAACCCCGGTTGTCCCTGGCCTTTCTGTGTGGAGTTTGCATGTTCTCCCCGTGTCTGCGTGGGTTTCCTCCGGGTGCTCCGGTTTCCCCCACCATCATCAAAAAACATGCAGGTTAGGTTCTCCAGTCAGTGCCCCTGACGAAGGCACTGGCTCAGAT
>JACXGM010005626.1:0-17676 GCA_016801145.1 Umbra pygmaea
TTATATGGATAATTAAGGTGTTGTGAAGTGATCAATATTAGCCTATCCTTTTATTAAGCATGGCCCAAACATAACCTATTGTTGAATTAACACAAACGTTGTTATTGAAAACAATAATATGTTGTCTTTTAAAATGTCTTTTTTTGGGGGGGGGGTATTTTTGACCTCAGTATTTGTTAAATCCTGGTTACGGCCTTGTATGTACATGTGCTTTATTTGTTTGTTTTTTTGCTAAGATTTCAAAAACACTTCTTTCACATTGTCATAATGGGGTATTGTTTGTTGAATTTTTTGTTTGTGAAAGGGAAATAATGAATTTAATTTCGGAAAAAAGTGTAATATAACAAAATGTGGAGAAAGTGAAGCAGATGAAACACAAAATAGACATATTAAACATACAATAGATCACATATAAAACATACACTATATTACATAAACATAAACTAGATTATATATAAAACATACACAAGGTTACAAATGAAACCTAGATTACATATGAAACACTAGATTATATATAAAACATACATTATATTACATATAAAACATACACAAGGTTACATATAAAAAACATACATTAGATTACATATATTCAATTACATAGAAATCACATTAGATTACAAATTAAACATACACTACATATAAAATTTACACTGGATTAAATATGAAACATACACTAGACTACAGATAAAACAGGTCCATATACACTTCATTTGGCTTTCCGTGCATCTTCAATTCTGTGTGGATGACAGTGGTACAGTCCAGTAAACTCCTAATAGACCACATGGGAGAGTCTGAGAATTTGGCCTGTCACTTCATCTGGTGTGCGCTGCACCACTACCAATCACATTGTCTTCCCACCGTCCGCATCTAGCCAATGTCTCACATCTGGCGTGTCAGAATCTATTTGCCTTGGAGACTGCATTTACTTTTCAGAAAGGTCCATTGGGTCACGCTAAAAGTGGGTTATATTTTCTTGCCTTAAATATGTACTAAAAATAGTCCTCCATCTTTTCATGGGGAATTTACCTGAATGTGTAATCCCTTGTTTTTTTGTGATCAATAGTGAGTTGAACACAGTTAAGAAAATGTATGAATGTACGTCCATTCAAGTTTCTACACAGTCCCAAAATGTATGTATTTTTGTAAAAGCCATTATCCTTTCCCCAAAAGAAAATGTAAAAAAAATGTATATTCCATGCACACCCATGTTGGCCGAATTGTAGAGCTATGTCCATTTGTGAGACACCCCTGTTCGATACAGTTACCGGGTCTCCTAAAATAAAGCTAGAAACCTGTTTACTGATTTGTTTTCAGACCAGATTACAATGTTGAGAGGGACTTGTTAAGTTTTTGTTTATCATACTAAAATGGGATTTACATTTTATATTTAGGCTACATTCTAGTTTTAGCACACACTCTTATCCAGAGTGACATACAGTTAGTGCATACATTATATAGAAACTAGGTGAAACAACCACAACTAAGTAGTAAGAGCATAAAATGATTGAATCAGTGAATGGGCAAACGTTAGTGCTAAGAAAAATATCATACAAATAAACATAAGATACTTTTAAAAGACAACAGACAACCGAGCTGGTGGACGTCGACAAATTTAAGTACTCAATTGAAATTACAAACCTTGCATGCGAATGCCACATTTAACTGACCAACCTGCGTGGGGGCATGGTACATATGGAAAAGCAGTTGTTGTGAATTTAATTTGAATTCAACAGCTCGCTGTTTGTTCATAGGGAAGACAAATGGAAGCAGTCATTATATTCAAGTATGCCTAATCTTGCCTCTGGGAAACTTTTTGTGCTTCAAATAATGTATTTTGATTAAATCTGGGCTCGGGGGACTTAGCACTCCAGTGGCGTTGTGCCAGTAGCGAGACTCCGTGGGCGAACACGTTTCATGCTCCTTCAGCCACGTCATAGCATATTACCAACCTGACAGACCCATCAGGTAGAGCCCACCTGAGATCACACAGGACCCCTGGGAGTCGCTGTCTACATGAGCAAGTGCATACATCGTTGAAAAGTTGGCTATTATTTCATTAAGACAAGATGGAACTATCTGTACCTCACACTCATTGTTAAGAGCTGTGTTTATGTGTACTGTACATGATCACTTGAGTTATTAAAGTATTAGAGTACACAAGGCTTTATGTCTGTTTTCTTTAACATTAGGTCATGTATTTTTTATGAACAATTATTTTCTTAGTTGAAATAAAAAGCAAACCTATAGACCGTTACAAAAAATGAAATCACCTGTTTGTATTGTAATCTTCAGCTCAGACTGTCCTGACATTACCCCCTGCTGGTCATCTAAGTTCGTCCATTATGTTTCACAGCTGAATGCTCTGTGTTGGGATTAGGGGGGGTGAGATGTTATGTTGACCCCCCCAGGTCACTGATGGACAAAAGTGGTAGTGCTTCTATAAGCAGAAGTAGAGGTTGGTGGTCAGTGGAATGGTCGGTGGAGCCTGATAGAAGTAGCATCAGAGGATTTTCTTCAGTCTCTGTTTGCTCTTATAAAAATGTGGGGAGAAAGACAAGGCCTACAGTCTATATATACAAATTAGTTTCTTCTGATACGTTCAATTAATTTATGCTGTTTTCTCCACTGTTATGGACATCTCCATTGTGTTGGAACAGGGCGAGGTCTGAGAGAACAGTGGGGGGTTTGGAGGGAAAAGAGGCTGTGTTGGGGGACAGAGGGAAGTCAACACAGACCCATGTAGTTTTGTCCCTGAGCTGAAAAGTTACCATAATTGCTTGCAGATCGTTGCTGCAAATAAGAATTGGTTGTTAGTCAACTTGCCTGCTTAAATAATTGTTTTAAAAAAGTGCCAGATTGGGTTTAGTAGTGTAAGCTCTCGACTCCAAAATACAAGTGCTCCCTGGTAACTGGGGTTTGAGCCCAGGGTAGGCCACTCTGTGCCCTCTCTGGCTCAGTTTACCTTCCAGTCTCCATAGCCTCTGCTTCGTACTGTCCTTCCCAATAAAATAATATAAATGCACCCCCGCAATTATTATTAATAAAAATTAAGTACAATTCATCGCCTGGGACAATATGAGGTAAATGCCCCCCTGCACAAACATAGGAGGCAGTGTCCAATACCCCCTGACCCTAGAGCTGGGCCCTTAAGTCCAGTGTTTACTTCCAGGTGAAAGTGGTGAAAGTGTGACTAGTGTCGCTAGATAAGTTTTGGGGGGATTTGCTCGTTGACCAGGAGGAGACTGATTTCAGACTGATTTCTAGCTGTCTTCAGTTTCGTCCCGGAAGACTGTGTGCTGTGATTGGTCAGAAAGCCACACACTGCTCTTTGTCTTTAAAGACTGTGTGCTGTGATTGGTCAGAAAGCCACACACTGCTCTTTGTCTTTGAAGACGGTGTGAATGCTGATTACAGAGAGATTATTCCCTGCCACCCCTGTTTTCTGCCGTCGGGTAAGATGAGAGGTATCAGAGCACAACTTGTGTGAATGGGTAATGCAAATGGTTAAATTCATTATGTGGCTGGTGTATACAGAATGCATTACAGGGAGAGGGCCCCATGACGCCTGGTGCCAGAGATGAGCCCTTACAGGGTATGTCTGTGGGAATTTCTACCCATTCAGCCAAAAGGCTTGCCATCACCGTTTCAAATCATCCGCAAGGTGTTCATTGGGGTTGAGGTCAGGACTCACTCAAGTTCCTCCACACTAAACTTGATGAGCCATGTCTTTATGGACCCTGCTTTGTGCACAGCGATACAGTCATGCTGGAAGAGGACAGTGCCTTCCCAAAACTGTTACTATAAATTTTTTAAGCACCCAATTGTCTAAAATGCCTTTCTCTCCTGTAGCATTAGATGACACTTCACTGGGGCCTAACCCAAAACCTGAAAAAACATTAGAACAGGTGTCCATATACTTTTGGCTTTAGAGTGTACCTCATGTTGCTGCTCATTGAAACATTTGCCTCTGCATATAGTAGGCATTGTGTTTTCTTACTTCTATTCTTCCCCTTCAGGAAACATATGAGGTGATAGCTACCATAACGAGTGTTCCACCTTCTTCACAGACAGAGATGTGTGAAGTTCTGACCAATCCAAGCGTGCAATCGTCCAGGTGAAACAAAGAAACCTTAAAAACAATTCATCTACCCAAATCACACAAAATGTAGGTCAGCGAGTGACCATTTATGCTACTTTCAACCAAATGCATAAACGTAGCTTTATAGAGAAAGGGCCCCATGCCCCATGGCCCTAGAGATGGGCTGCGGGGCTAAATGGAGCTGGTAGTGGGGGTGGGGTGGGATGTGGTTTGAAGGAGGTTACGATCCAGTGACCATTAACAATGCCACCACACTGGATAACACAATTTGGAGTCCACATAACTCAAGCAGACGTTCTTACTTCATTCATAGCTGAGTGTGTAAATATTTCATAGAGTATGAAAACATCTTCTCAAATCCATAATCAATACCTCCAATAATAATAAACTATTAATTTCAATTGAATAGTGAATGTTTTTTTCTGGGTTAACTCTCCATATTATATTAAACAAATGGAGTGGAAATAACATGAATGATGTAGACAGGATTACTCGGTTGGCTGAGGCCATCTAGTGGTGGTCTTGTAGAATGTTTACTGCTAAATTACAACCATGCATAAGCATCTGGTGACAGTTGGGCTCCTTAAATAAATAAACTAATTAGATATATCAAAGTATATTTTAAACATGGCAATCAACCAGTGGTATGTACTGAGGAAAATGGTGACATACATGTACGTTGGAATATTGTGTGTTTCTGAAATCATTATGGGTTTGCTTTTGAAATTAATAACATCTGTAGAGCATATCAACAATAATGTACAGAGCTCATTTCAAGATATGAAGCCATTGGAACCAATAATAGGGCAAAATTCTATTCAATACACACTGCAGTATTTACACATTATCTACCTTGCCCATGGTGAATTAATCTCAATGACTTGGTATGGCAAAATGTACAACAACTAGAAGGGGAACACCCTGTGTGCTTTCACTTTCCAGAATTAGAAGTGTGAGTGCAGAGGATGAATATTGTAAATAAAAACAATGCGTAAATATTGCTTTTGCTGGTTTGTATGAATTCCGAACTATTCTGTGATATTATAAGGCTGTTAATTACAATTATGTGATTTCATAAAACATTCGAAAATGTCTTATTCTTCAATCACAGGACATTGTTAAAGGGGGAGTCCCCCATTTTCACATGTGGCTTAAAGTTCTGAACTTGTAATTTCCCCTAACGCTTTCTTGCAAATATTTTGTTTAATTACAAAGAAAATTGGTATTCACATTTTGCTGAGTCATCAATTTCCATTGACTTCAATGAATTTTGAAAGGTTTGTTAAATCAACCATCATTCCAAACCTATTTTAAAACAACTCATATTTCTTTAGATTTTCAATCTACTAAAGTTAATGTGTCTACAGTGGATTTGCCACACACAAAAATACACTGTCCTGTTTTATCCTTGTATCTTTTATTATTGTTCTAAGTAATGTACCAACAGGGGTTTATGGCACAAAGTTTAAAAAAATGTTCTACAGTACTGTAGTGATGTAATCTTCAGAACCATTTTATTAAATGCTTAGACACATATTAAAGTAGTAAGGTAGTGTGTTTAGCTTTCTATGTCTTTTCAATGTCTTGGTTTTCATGGCCAGGTCGCCATTGCAAATGACAATCAGTTCTCAATCGGTTTACCTGGTTAAATAAAGTTGATAAAAAATAAAATTATACATATGATTTTAAACTACATACATTAATTTGATCAGATTTGTTTTGCACATATTCTTACATATATAGCCACCTATACCTTACATTTTTTTCTGTCAGATTTTACCTTTTACAGTAGGTAAACAATATACTTTTTTTCTAGAATAATATAATTCTAATAGATTTTGGATCTAATTGGATACAAGCAACACAATTAACTCACAATGGTTAACAAAACATAAATAGCAATGCAAGTGTATATAGTATAGTATAAGTAACCTTAAGAGTAAATAGAAAATCGTTCTGTTTTCTCACTTATGTACTTGAGGGTGGGATCGGAAGTACCGTAGTTGATGTATGCTAATTAGGAAGTTGGGGGTTGTAGCTAGATATTTACGTTCAGCGGGAACCGCCCTTCATTCACCCACATGGGTACAGACAGGTCGCCTTCGCGCCACTTTCGTAATTCTTCAATAATATCAAAAATTACAGCCGCAGACTGCCTTCTTTCAATTTAAACACACGTTACGTAGTTCATTTTCTAGTTTGACCACGGCAAAAGTTTAGTAAGTGTATGCCAAATTGTTCACCCGCACAGTCGAAACATTCAACGGTAAGTCCACGCAACTGAGCGAAGATGGTGGATTTCAGCGGTGAGTTATTTACAAGGAACTATATTTCTGTTTTAATAGAATGGATTGTTCGGAAACTGACAAACGATGTATTTGTGTATTTTAAATAAATTGACACGTTTTGCATTAAAGTCTGCCTAACGTCATAAAACCGATGAGGTTAGTGAGAAACAGTGGTAATTAAGAGGCGCATGGCAGCCCTCCTGTTCTTAGTTGAGAATGAGGGAGATTTGAAAAGCGTGCTGCCTCGCTGCAGTGCCTTATCTGATCGTTGCTACATCTCTGCGCGGTTATTTAAATGTTTATACCGTGTATGATTGTTTTAACCTTTTAATTTGATATGACAAAAAATATTGTTTTCATGTCCGGTCCACTCGCCTGTGAGTTAGCTAGTATCCCCCAGAACAAAGCAGCGCCAGCAGCACATGGGGCAAATTTAGGCCGCGCGCCTTAGCTAGCTATTTTAGCCTAACCAACTTCTTAATGGCGGATTATGTAACGTTCACCAGTGACAAAGAGCGTAAACAACTGAAACGAAACATTTGTATAAACTTAGAGGGATTGTGATACGGAACGGTGCTGTTTTAGTGGTAAATTTACCGTAGCGTAAGTTCGCGTGGAATGGTATTGAGTGGGCTAGCGAGTTCGCTAACAGCAAATTATTAGCCGGGGTAGTTTGTCAAATTACGTAGCTCGTTGGACTGTTTAGATGTAGTCTATGGTTTCCGATGGCAAAGGGTACATTAAGTGTTATTTGGTTGAGGGGTGTGTGGTGTTGGATGTAGTTTCTGTTTGGACTTTCAACTTGGCGAGCTAGTCAGTTCACCATGTTTTGTGTAGTTTGCTACATGTACAGTACTGTACCGCGTTAGCCTGATGGTCAAAGAACGCTTGCTACCAAGCTAGAGTGCTTCGTGTTTACTGAGGTCATGGTATTCACACATTCGTCACTCTCTCCAGTTGTTTTGATTAGAATAAACTGTGAACTGTATTACTTGTTTATTAACGCACAAAAGACTTAGTGTGGTTGTTTTTAGTAAATATTGCTAAGGTTTTGGACTCAGCGGCGCCATGTTAAGACGGTGGGGGAGGGGTGAGTGGACGGTGTGCTCTGTGGCGCGTGCGCAGAAGACTGAACGCGGGCCGCAGGCTGCGCAGTCCATTCATGTTTTTCCCCCTTTCGGTGTGACTGCCTCTAATGGTTCACAAATCACAACAGTCTTTGAATTGCGTCCAACTTTACAGACTCACAAACCTGGAGTAAAATTCATATTTGAAGAGATGTGATTGTTATCTCGGCTTTGGGCTGTGTAGCTGGCCCTGTTAAGCTGTTTATTCATTAACTTAAGTGTTCCAAAAGAACAACGACCGTGATGCTGCTGAAACGTGCGCAGATGGCTGGCGACCATTAAGTTATACACAATTGTCGTTTTTCCTCCTATGCTTAATGTCAAATTATTCTTCATGTGAACATCACTGTGCAATAATTGTATACCTAATACATTTTTGTGATTTCAGGATGAATTTCCAGGAAGTTCAGAAAGATGGACGTCAACGTTTTTATTTTTTGTGAAGACTTTTTGGGTGACTTTTGGGGTGTTATCACTCCAAGGATGTGTAGGCGCTGGTTGAGCTCAACTTCTGTCGCTGTATTGTCAAAGTGCTTACAGTGCAGGTAGTACAATGGAATATCTACTGCAGTGGAGGCACTTCTAGCAATACCCCTGACATCGATCCCCTGGTGGATGCCAACCCAGCTGGGATCTGCACACACTTGTATTGACCACCTCACGTCTTTGTGCTAAGGTGCATCTAGTGCAGATAGTGACATAGACTAGCACCTACTG
Source organism: Umbra pygmaea (assembly GCA_016801145.1). Classification (NCBI taxonomy): domain Eukaryota; kingdom Metazoa; phylum Chordata; class Actinopteri; order Esociformes; family Umbridae; genus Umbra; species Umbra pygmaea. Next base: position 8,232 of record JACXGM010005626.1, read on the forward strand.
CCCTATGTGCCCCTTCTGGCGTAAGGGTCTGTGACCAGCATCTGACTAAGTGAGGTGTCTCCCTATTCTTGCAGTTCTCTGCTAGTTTTGCATAGTTGCATTACAAGTAACAATGAGTTGTGCAAATCTATGCAAAACTGATGGAGGCTTGCTTGTTCCGTCTCATGTCTAAAATAGGGCTATGATCTGTGTTCTTAATAGGGGTACCAAAACTTTTTAATCCAGAAAGGTCGCCCCTACGCCTGTACCCATGCTGCTGTTACTGTTATGTAGTAGTTGGTTAGGTTTCAGCAGTGCTAAAGTGCTTATAGTGCAGGTAGTGTGTTTTACTAATCTACTGCAATGTGAGCACTTAAAGTACTTCTACCTTTGTTGCAACGTGTCATCCTCTCAAATTCAGAAGAAGCCTCATCAAGCCACCTCCACCTTCTGGTTTTTGATACCTGGTCAGTTTTGCTGGTTTGCATCCTGCTTTAACAATTGTTTGCTGTGCAAATCCATGCAAAACTGACTTGGCATTGACATTCTCTGCTGTGGCTGTTCTAACAGTCTGTAGTCCCTTTGTGACCTATAAATAATAATAGTAAACATTGTCACATGGGTTTCAATACACATTTTCAAATGACCTGTATTGAGTTGAGCTGTTTGGTAGAAATGCCTGCAGGCAGAGTGATTTTCTTGACATTTTCACAATTTGTATTTTGAAATGGTATTGGAATGGATCACTGGAAGTCCCAGTCCTGGCCAGGTTGGGAGGGGTGGCAATGCTGTGTCTTCTGGAGGTATTGCACTTGTCCCGGCCTGCCGAAGTCTGGAGATGGCACGTTACTCAGAACAAATGTATCCAGAATTGATCATGTACACTCCTTTGCCAAAATGTTATTTAAAAAATTGGTTGTCCGATCTAAATGTGTACTATGACTAATTGTATTGAATAAACAGCCAAGATTTTGACTTCTGTTTCTTTGACTTTGATTGAATTTTGTGTATTTGCATTAACTTGCCTAGGTTGATTTGTGTAACTCAGGTTTTAATAGGCTATAAAGTTGTCAAGTTGGGGTTCAATTTAAGCATGCATTATGTAACTTAGAAAACTACCAAAGAAATCAACTGTTTTAGTAGTAGTTAATTTATTGAAGGTTGATGAAACATCAACCTAAAAATCCTTAAATATAGGAAAGTTGACATTTTACTACGGCATATTTTGGACAAAGTGTGTATTCAATAGAAACTCGAGCCGCTATATATAGTTCACTTTTTCATTTAAACAGCACAGGTGTGCTCCCTAATCACTCACTGTCTTGATAGCCCTAATAATTGTGGCCAGGGAAAGTGCGAAGTATTGTGTGTTACAGGACATCTTTTTTTAAGTCAACACGCGTTTTTCCATAGGGTGGTATCCAGCGGATTATATAATAGATGTATAGCCGTGTGGTTCTGATCACAGGTTATACAAGTCTAGGACTATGGGTAGGGATTCTTAGTTGGCACTCAGTTGGCCACGAGATGGCTCTACACTCTAGTGGTTGCATGTCGATTTCCTCCAGCGGTTTCCCCAGGTATGGTTTCGCCCATTCCAGTCATTCCTTTTGACAGCTCCAGTAACTCGCAGCCGCTCAACATGCAGCCGTGAAGTGCGATCTCATGAAGCTTTCTACAAGCGTTATGTTGCGCCGGGTTGTATTTAAATTTTTGCGTTTTTAGCTGTGCTTTTTCAGAACTGCTGGAATCCTGTATTTGTGGACGTAGTCCTAGGGACGCTTTTCTGTCAGGATGTGCGTTTGTTGCATCCACTATTTGTTAATCAAAAGTAATTAAATTTCAGTTTTTGGTAACATTCCACCTGCATTTCAAAATGAGACTACGAAATATACTATGCTGTTTGATTTTTGCTGCGTGTGTTTTTTTGAGTTCGGAAAGTCTAACAAACTGCGATGAAGTGCGAAAAGTTTTTCAACTAAGGCAGATTGGACCGGTGAACTCCCTGCCCGAGAGGCCGAAAAAAGGTACAGTTCTCCAGTATTTAAAAAAAATTGTCGGTCAATTTCTCAATGTAAAGTCGAAGCTTTTAAACTAAATAACTTGGTAATGTCGTAAATAAACCGCCTAGTTGTGAACTGGCGAATTCTCTATTTTGATCAGGAAAAAAACTGTGCTTCCTTTTAATATTTTAGGTCTCCATGACAAACTGTCAGTCTATATTCAGGATTGCCTGTCCATAGACTTTTACGTTAACTTTTATTTTACGGTATTGTTAAATCTTAGCCTTTAGTTTTTTTACCGGGGTACTGTAAATTAGCTCTATTGGGTGCGGCCAGCTAGTTCAATAAATTGCAACATCAATATTTATCGTTAACCCGGTACGAAGTCTTTGCGGATTCAGTCATACAGTCCACTGTCAAGAGCAGCCGAGTTCTGAGCGTCAGGATGTCTCGGGAATGGGACATCCGATTCGACCATGCGTTATGTTTACATTAATTTGGATAGTGCTCGATAGTGCACCTAAACAGAAATAATCAGAGCTGCAGTCGATGATTTGGAAGTGAATAGTTTTACTCACTACACAAAAATTATTTTGAGGGGCATCTGTTGTATTATAAAATGTTCCGTTTGTACCATTGGCTGAATAATTCCTGTGAAAAATAGTTTAGCTAGTTAAATGATTGAATGAAAACAGACAATCATTCTACAGTTTTACAGTTCAGTAGATTTTGTTTTAAGTTGTAAGAAAAATATTATGCCCTAGTATGTGTACATTTAGGAAAAACTATATGTCTTCTATTCAATACAAATACTTTTGTTCTGACAGACTTCTTGGGTTATTTTGATCATGTCTGACCTACTAATTTCAGTAGCCAGAGGGCATAAATTGTTTCCGGGGCTTTTTCGCATTTCTCCTGGAATATCTTCAGGGAAAATGGCCTTTGGTGTTGTATGACTGCATGAAATTGATGATTAATGCATTGATCATCTAAATATTATTTCTTCTCTGCTCACCTCAGAAGGTTTGATATAAGACCTCTCTCCAGGAAGCTGCTGTAGTTCCTGACATACTGTACAACCAGAGCTATTTGAAGTACAGTTTTATGTATATTGTTTAAACATAGTGCAGTTACATGACATTAGCGGCTCACTGTGTTTGTATTTGAGAAGCTGGCGTAAGTGACGTCCAACCGTAACATCAGTGGAGGAATGAGACCCTTCTCCTAGTGGTGCGTTTATGATTCTCATGCTGAGAGATAATGCACCGTTTAGTAAATATAGCTGAACTGTAGGCAGCCTCCCTCTTTGTTTTTCCCTGCATCTCTTTCCCTCTCCATCTTGGCCTCATTCCTCTGTCATCCCTTGCTCTCTTTCTCGTTTCTTGCAGCGCCCTAAGCCTGACTCAACGGATTTGCCCAAAATGTCCTTAGTGCCAGTGCTAGAGAGGAAGGTCGTGGTCTAGCACTGCTAGCAGGTCGTGGGGGAGTGTGATTATATTTTTTATTTTATTATACTTACCCTAAATAACTTATTGTAAGGTCACATTATTTTTATTTTGGAAATATTTAAAAGAAAAATAAACTGAATATTGCGTTAGTGTACCTTTGTGATTTGGAGGCTCCAAGTTCAGAAATATAAAGGAAGTCTCAAGAAAGAACACAATTATGTTACCACAGACCTTCACCTGTGCACTTATTATTGTAGCGGTTACATTTTCCAGTTAAAATGTTCACTAAAACAGCATTGATTAGGCATTACATTTGATAGAAACCGAGTTTAGTGGCTGGTAATGGTTCACCAGTCAACCATATTGAGATCTCTTCATAACACTGGCATGTATAGGAAGAAGGCAATATAGAAGGCATTAAGAAGTACCATCTGAAAGTATGCCTGGAGTTTGCCGAAAAGCCTGAATGTGAACTTAGATGAGACCAATATATAACTTTTGTCTTAAATCTAAAGCACTTTTTCTGTCACAAATCTCTCAAGACAGAAGTATGGTGGTGGCAGCATCATGCTGTGCGGTTGCTTCTCATTAGCAGGTGTTTATCTTGTTAAAATTAAAAGAGAATGGATTGAGCCAAATTCAAAGCAAACCTGCAACAGCTGTCCCCCCCCCCAGTTACTGGCCACAAGCATCTTCCCAAATCTGCCAAGAAGAATTAAGCAAAGTCACTGATATTTTGTGCAAAACTGCAACATACCTTTCCCAAAAAACATAAAACTTTTTCAAAAAATGTTTTTAAGCTTATTTGGTCCAAAGTTCGCTTTACCAAATGAATGTGTAGGTGTAAAAAACTTATGCAAGCAACATATTTACGCCCCTCAACCCAAATAAATTAACCAATTGCTTACAGTGATTGATTTTGTGTTAAGGGGCCAAGACCCTTCTGTAGAGAACTGCTGGTTGTGGTCTAGCAGGTCTTAGGGGAGAACCTTGTGGTCTAGGAGGTAATTTCCCCATAGTACAGGTTGATATGAAATTAATCAAGAACACGTTGTGAAAGATCTTATTCAAAGATGTCATCTATCAATTAGGACATTACCAGGATATATACATTTTGGGAAAATTTTTGAAACCACTGAAAATTTATCTTAAATCAACCCCATGGTAAACCTCTGCAATGTGATCAAGAGGAAGTTGGATGTTCACAAACCAACACACAAAGCCGAGCTGCTTGAATTTTTGCACCAGGAGTGGCATAAAGTCACCCAACATCAATGTGAAAGACTGGTGGATAACATGCTAAGAGGCATGAAAGACAGTTGTTATTATACAATTTTTATTATTCCACCAAATATGGATTTTGAACATATGGTCAGATATTTTCCGTGGGCAGTTAAGCCTGGGAATTTTAGGAATTTTGCTTAAATTCATCAAAAAATGTATCTTATAACAGTGATCCTTTTTTGTGGGACACACAAGGCTATTCTAGGTCTACATTCATGGTGCTCTCTTCTAGCACATGTACTGTACAGGTGATTCTCACACTAAGGACATGCTGTTTTTCTTAGGTTTTGTGTCATAATTAAACTATTTTGCACCTAAGTGTTGGGTAAAATGGTAAACATCTCAATACAATCCTTTTTTATCCCGGTTGTCACACTATAATAATTTGGAAAAGTCCAAGGTGGGTGAAAATGTATGCAAGGTATCCACTGCTATCCACTGCAAAAAATGTACATTTAAATGGCATTAATATTAATTTGCATATATTCCCATTAATTTACATCTATTCCTGTTAATTCTCATATGTTCCTGTTAAGTCCCATGGAATGTTTCCACCTATGATATTCCCCAAAATGTACAAACCTAAGTGTAAACACGTGAATTTCATGATTACATGAAATATGCTCATATATATATATATATATATATGCTCAGAAATATTCTCATCACCTGTTAAAGCAATTTTCTGTGATATTATACACATTTTTTAATGCTTGTTTATTGGAATAACCAGGGAAAATATAACTTGAAAATTACACCTCCACTTGTTGTAGACGCCATAATAGAAAAACGTTTGACTGAGACGAACAAGGACAAGCTTTCCATTTTCTTCCAACTCGACAGGGGTTTGCACCTGACTCACAGGACACATTTATTCATCCTCCCTGCTTTTTGATGGTTTTGAAATAATGTGAATATTTCCAGCTGTTAAAATGTATTCTTCCATTTCGCTAACCTCCAATCCGCATAACGCATTACAATTTAAGTGCGAGATGATGTCTCTTTCTTTTTTTATTTGCGTGGATGCGCACTAATGAAATATAGATTAAAAAGCAACAACAGACCGCAATAATAAAAAAAAATGTGGGATTGGAAATGATGCATATTTTAGAACAAAGACAATACCTAGATCGAATACTTAAAGCTGATCCTTCCCATAAAAAAAATAAATAAAAGCAAACGGATAATAAATGATTAACTTGTGTTCTAAAACAGAAAAGATGAAAATATAATAGAAATATAACAAATTTTATCACTTGAATTGTGAAAGTAATGTGTTAGGTTAGCTTTTACCAAAAAAAGTAGTCCGACTAACCCAACCCTGTGATCGATGAATTTAGCCCAAAAGAGCAGCAAATCAAGGCGGTGTGCCACGACACCTGTCACTCACTTAACACAAAGTTAGCCCTGCTGGCCCATTGATATGAGCCGCCACTGTATAGGATATACTATATAATGTCAAATGTTATGTTGTATTGCACTCCCATTGAATTTGGTGTAATATATCATTGGCAATAAACAGATAACTTTTTTGCAGTGGTCTCAATTTGTTTCCAGAGCCGTATAGGATGTTAAATTCGCAGATTTCATCTGAACAGACAAACTGGCAACTTAAATGCTTAAAAAATGAAACCACACTTTAGGGCAATGCTTGCTGCCTGAAACCAGAAATTGTCCTTAAGTGGTTAAGGTGGAAACAATTCTGAGAAGCGTTGGTTAAAATCAAGATCTGAGGTACTTTCATGTTGGTTTGTTTTGACGGCAAGGAATGCCTTAACAACTGCTATCTTCTACCCTACGTGACTGCACATACACACCACATCTACAGGCAATTGATTGTGTCTTTTGGCAACACATCCCCTCTCTGTCTGTGCATGTCTGTCTTAAAAACCTCTGAGTTGTTTTCCTCCTGGCTTTAACCTTTTTGGACTGTCCCTTATGTGAGCCTACTGCTTTACACTTAGTGGAGAATCTTTGACATCTCTTGTCCAGATGGTAACGATGAGACTGTGGTTGCTTTCAAACATTTTCCTGCGTTCCTTTTTTCCTGAGCTTGTTTCAACATGTGGAGAGTCTTTGAGTGTGGAGATGGAGAGAACGTAGTCCATTTCTTAGAAGTAGACATTATTGACTTGAATAATAGGCACAACCACTAGTTATCCTAGTTATATGTTCTGGCCAGGATCAAGCAGCTGAGGAGATAGAAGATATATGAAATTATGAAATATTGTTTTACATTTACACAGTAATATAAAACCTGTATTAACAAGAAAATATGAGAATACAGGAAATGCTTGGTTAAGTTGTTCAGAAATACATGTGATTGATCTCTTTATGTTGTGTGATGTCATCCTGACAGCGGCCTGGCAGGTTTACCGCCATGTGGTCATCTACTCAGAGTAATAGAAATAATTTATACTCAACGATGTGTTTATGATCACTGTTCCTTATTCAGTTAGAGAGAGATCTGAACCTCCTTCTTTGTAACAGACCCCTCCTTCTGTGTGTCAGACCCCTCCCTCTGTCACACATTTAGTCAGTTATGAATGAGTCATTCAAAACACGATCGCGATTGATCTTCCAGAATTTCAAAAAAAGGTTTTAAATACCTTCCATTGAGACCAAGGGTTTCCCCTTTCTTTAAGGACATATTTACCAACAGTAGTTTTTCACTGTGTAAATTTGCTATGGTTTATAAGTTTGGCGTGTTTTTGTTTTTAAATTATTCATTTGTTATGAATATAAATAACCTCAAGTTATCACTGACAGACTGCACTGTTAACCACAAAGTCTCACAAAGTACAATTTCAAATCCAAAGTGCTGCGAAATCCAAGATGAACTATTTTTTTGTTTTTCCTTTAGAAAATCATTTATACTAATATGATTTTAACTTTGACATCATCATCATAACTGAGGTGTGGTTTAACCTGACTAATGATCCTTTATTCCACCTGGATAAAATGACTAATTATTCTTTATTCCACCTGGTTTACCAGACAAATGATCCTTTATTCCACCTGGTTTACCAGAGTAATGATCCTTTATTCTGTCCAGGCTCAGACCTCCAAGTGTGCCAGTCCAGGAACCTGACCTGCTGTACTAAGAAAATGGAAGACCGTTACCAGGTGGCAGCCAGACGGGACGTTCAGAACCTACTGCAGACATCCTCCTCAAGCTTGAAGTTCCTCATTTCCAGAAATGTTGCTGCTTTTCAAGGTAAGGAAAACGTACAGGGCCGGCAAAGCAGAAATGGAGGAAGGCGGAGCTAAAGGGAGGGAGGTGGGTCAAGAGGAAGGGAGGCGGGGCAGAGGGAAGGAAAACATTGACCCAAGTGGGGAGTGAGTGGCTAAGTCTTAAACTGACCCCTCCACCCTCGGCCCTCAATGTGCTCGTCCATGCGCGCCTCTGCAATTTGCACAAGTTTCCCAAAGCTGAGAGAGCGAAAATGATCAAGGGTGGAGGAGATAATTAGACCCTCCAATACCCACTTCCAATGAATGTGCACCGATGCAGCATTTACTAACAAATGGCTAAGAACGTATACTCCCATAATGCAATGGGTTACTTTTGAGCGTGCATAATTTTGCACAAAAAATGAATAAGGGTGCCCAGTGATATGACGTGCGTTTGTTTGACACATAAACAAAATGAAATATGTCTAAAATATTTAAATATAGTCAAATATTGTAAGTTCAACTATAAAGATGGTTAGGATTTGAAAATTAGAAATCCATTCTTGTTTTATGATGTAACAGTGGACCATGAATTGCATCATTCACGTTAGGTAAATGTCTCAAAGTTGATGCATTTACTAAACCCCTAGCCACCCTGGGGAACGTCACCCTCAAAGTTTCATCATCAACAGGTGTCCACCAAGGGCACACCGAGCAAGGGAGTAGGGTTTAGGGGTCGGTTCAGGATTCACGGAGCGACTTTGTTCACGTTCTCCTCAGTAAACAGAGGTTACAGTAGTAGTAGGCCCCTATGATGTCTGTGTTGTGGAGAACAAAGAGAATCACGGAATCCAGGCATTAACACTGAATTCAACAAAATAAAAATTATTCAAGATTTTTCAATAGTCCTAATATTGCCCTTTAATATTAATACTAATTGTCACCACATTTATCCCAATATAAAATGCAGGAAAAATTCAAGTTAATTCGCACTCTATATAGATATATACAGTGTGTTTTTGTCTACCGAACTTGGCCATCATGCCCCTGTTTCAGCTATAAGCAACGGCATTTACACAATTCTAATCTAAATTGCCCAAAAAGATAATGCTTGCTTTTCTCTGTATCACACACTTATCCAAATGCATATGACTAGGTGTCGACTACTATTTAAAGGGGAACAATGACAAATACAGGTCCTTTTCAAGAAATTAGCATATTGTGATAAAGTTCATTATTTTCCATAATGTAATGATAAAAATTAAACTTTCATATAATTTAGATTCATTGCACACCGACTGAAATATTTCAGGTCATTTATTGTTTTAATACTGATGATTTTGGCATACAGCTCATGAAAACCCAAAACTCCTATCTCAAAGAATTAGCATATTTCATCTGACCAATAAAAGAAGTGTTTGTAATACAAAAAAAAAGAAAAAGTCAACCTTCAAATAATTATGTTCAGTTATGCACTCAATACTTGGTCTGGAATCCTTTTGCAGAAATGACTGCTTCAATGCGGCGTGGCATGGAGGCAATCAGCCTGTGGCACAT
>JACXGM010005627.1:0-34785 GCA_016801145.1 Umbra pygmaea
TGAAGAGTCTGGTGTATGCTGAAGAGTCTGGTGTATGCTGAAGAGTCTGGTGTATGGTGAAGTGTCTGATGTATGGTGAAGAGTCTGGCATATGGTGAAGTGTCTGGTGTTTGGTGAAGAGTCTGTTCTGCTCTGTGTGGAATGCTAACACACAATCAAAACATAATGTGGGCACACGCTGGCGGAGCGCTGTGCGGATCGTCCCACTCTCCATCATCTCCATGATCTCATTACCGCTGTATGCATAGCACTGAAACGGTATGTACAATTTAACCCAATTTGATGGATTGTTCTCATGATATGGTAATACCAGCCCCGGGCTGTGCCATGGAAAACGATCCTCCCACGCATTGTGACAGCACCCGCCCGTCACTTCCTCCCGCTCGCTCGCTCCCTGGGCAATATTTTTAAGGGATTGGTAAAAGCGAGGATCACACTGGACTTTGCATACTTTTCCTGGGTTTGAGGAGAGAGGGTGTTATAAGAGAGCATTATCTTTGGGTGGGGGAGGAGGAGCTTATTTTTGTTGATGTCATTCACTTATATATGTCGTGAGAGGGAACTTGACAAACTGGGGGTTTGGGGAAGTAAAACTGTCTTTATGTGTGGTATATGTGCCTTTTTTCTTTGCTGTGCAGTGTTTCATGAAGCATGGGTTCCAGTGAATGTCTGTCGGTTATTGTGTCGGTAAAAAAGGGGGTTTAAAACTAAAACTCTCTGTATGCGTCTCAATATGCATAGTATGCATACTATATAGTATGCCAGACTACGATTACTATGTCCCAAACCATAGTACGTATGGTTTGTCAGAAGTCCCCGGGTGGTCTACTACGTCCGGGGGATTTTCGAAGTATGCAACCCTGTATGCTTTTTGGCTGATATAGCCCAAAATCCTTTGCGACAAAGAAGAGGAGGGGTTTCCCGAAGCCGGTCCTTCTTTGACAGTGTTTAAATGTAAGTATCCAAACGTTAGGTAATAATAAACGTGTCATTACATGAGTTTTTTAGTTATTGTACCGATATTATTAAAGTTTAAATGAAATATGAACAGGTTGTGCCAAATGTTTAATAGTCAAACTTCGCAGGCTTCATCGCTCGTGGAAGTGGTCTGCAACGTTATGAGGTGTTAGCATGTCCCAATGCTAGCATACGCTTACTATATACTTAATAGCACGTACTTTACCACCACCTGCGCAGTACGTACTTTTAGTATGTAGTATGCATATTGAGATGGAGCCTCTCTCTTCCCATGAGCAGCTAGAATAAAGAGTGACCGCTGTGTTTCTGGTCGGGGAAACCCCCCCCCCCCCCCCCCGGTGCATTAGATCAGCAGGAGCAGAAATTCATCATTACCAATGAACATTTGTTAGTATGACAAATGGCCCTGTGCAGTGGGAAAGTAGTATGTTCCACTGTAGATGAGGCCTTGTGTGTATATTTGGATGTGTGCTGTATCAAATTAGTCATAGCTATTGGCAGATATATACGCAGGAAATATCATCTGGGATATTTTTGCCCTTTCCTTCCATTTAATTCATCTCTGTCGATGGATTGGTTGATATTTAAATCCATTCCACAGAGAACCCCAACATATCAACTGAATGTGTGTATGGCAGTGATCTCTTTGTCGGGGTCATCCAAGGAAAGCCTAAATGAGAGGACGAAGATTGAATGTGAAGCCTGAATGGGCCGGGGTTCCGTCTTCAGGATTTTTCACGTTACAACAAGACCCTGATCATTTCAGTGCAGAGGCCACGTTGCCAAGAAATACCCAATCAATGTTAAGTTGGTGCCATTGGGACCACATTTACTACTGTGAATTAGAGTTCAATAAAAACCCCTCAGTACAATCTCATTCCAATGACGACTAGCAGTGCTGCGTGTCAGGAAGCTGGGTGGATGCAGGGATATTAATGACTTGTAGGATTGACTGTGGAAGTGCATGGTAAAAAACCAGGCCACCAATTACTTTGGCAGCTCTGTATCTTTGGCAAGGGATACACTTCTGATTGGTTCTTAGCTGGCAATCTAAGTAATTACTGGTCCACAGACCCGGCCACTCTTAACACCACCAACATCACCGGGTAACAACGGAAAGAGCAGAAGAATGTGCGTGTTGAATACAGTGCAAGGGATGGAGCGTTCACATTCACAGGTGGCCAAATGCACACCGCTACTTGTCAGCTACAGTACAATTTCCCTGCTGAAATTAAACATATTTTTCAAAATCCCTTTAGACTATCATGCCTACATTCTCATGCTTATCTGTGTGCACATAAATACATGGGTGACACCTGCTGCACTCTCGTAAGGCATTACAAGGGATTTGCAAACCAGGCCGAGGCAGGAGGGTTTCGATCGCTAGATGGATACTGGTCATCGATCATGTGCTATTTAATTTGCGTGAGTGGCGTATGAATCCTGGGTAAGTTGCACGGCCTGCGTGCAGTTATGCAATCATAAAAGCTCTAGAAGGCAGGTGACCTAAACCAATGGGATCAAAATACAAATACTGATTTATTTACAGAGACCTGTCATTAGTAATGGAATTCTTAAAAATGGCTATCCAAAGTTAATGCAATACAATTCATTTAATATCACTGTGTGATTTATATCGCCCCCGAGGCAGGGTATTCACCGAATACTCACCCCTTTTTCATATCACTAATGTAGAGGCCAGGTTTGTAAAATTCATATTCAGCTACTGTACATCTATGGATGCAAAATATACTGTAGGTATGTTCCATAAATAAATGAAATAATAGTTGTAAGCAACCACTCTGCTACTATAACTGACTACCAGACATACCAGAGCTATTAAACCACATTAGGGCATGTATCCTAGGGGTTAAATCATTTTACCAGTAAGCAAATGGTTGCAAGATTGAACATATGGCCACATTACGTAGACAGACAACGGATATGGCCATTCCAATGTGAACTTTTGTACGTACTGAATTGCCGTTCTACCAGAACATTTCCAAGAATAGATCGGTTATTATCTAAAATACTTGGGGAGTGTTTAGTTCAGGCATAACATGCTAAGTTATTTAGGTTAAGGTGTAAGGTGTAAGGAGTAAGGTGAGGTTAAGGTTAGGGTTAGGTATACGTAAATGTCTGAGGCTTTACATTTCCATGGCTCCGGAAACATAAGCATGTTGGAAATATCTTGTTTTGTACGATATGTTACGTATCATCATAAGGTCAGCCTGCAATTTCACTTTCAACCAAGTAAAGCATGCATACAGTAGTACACCTTAACCCATCAATCATACACATATTAAAGAACCATTTAATTTTGGACTTCATAGTTTTGCATAATTGTTTATTTCCTATGGGACCTGGAGACGCCCAGCATGTTGCTGCTTGTCAGACATTAACTTCTCTTGACTCGATCCATCGGAGACCCTTCATTGGCACTGATATTTTTCAGTTCAGAACCTTCAAAATCTCTATTCACCAGAAGCACCAGTGGTTCTGCTTGGGAGGTTTGCCCAAAGACATGCTGGAGATGATGGAACAGGGGGCATTGGTCAATGATAAGGAACTTCCGCTGGCCTTGGGACTCTCTGCTTGACTCTACTTATCTCTGTATCTTCCATAACCTCACCTAGATTTAAAGTTCCAGGACTTAAACCTGCCCTTTTAAACTTTTTCGAAAACTACAAAAAAATACACAAACAATATTTTCGGAAACTTTATGAACTAGAATATTGGATCCAGGGATAGAAAACGTCAACTTAAACATTACAAAATATAGACAATAGTAGAATAGCAAAATCCACATTTCACATGATTTAACTAGCAACGAATGCATATTATGGACAAAATAATAATGTGTATCTTTGGAAACTGGTAATTTTGTCCCTGTATTATTCCTGTGTTCACTAAAAACATGTATATATAATGTATTTTTTTAGATACGTAAAACTTGGGCCAACATTGGAATGTTACATAGTGCAGCTTTAATTTAAAAGAAATAATTACAGCAGAATGGTGCTGAATAACTTGTGTAGATACAGCATTCCTTCTACAGAAGTGTTTTACCTCAGTCAGAAAAGCCTGGTAAAGAGCCATTATTTTTTCATGAATTTATGTTAAAGAAAACATTACTTATGAAGGTTATGCCCTCATCAAACCATTGTTACTAATAGACCATGGAATGTGTTGATATTATATAAAACTTCTGCGAAGCCTGTAGATGGATCTTCTTCCCTTCATTAATTTTGTTTCCCCAAACACAATGTGGACAACAGAACTTTGGAACTGACGTATATTCTTGTTAATCCCGATCAAGCCCTGTGACTTCACAAAGATAGGAAGGCCTTCCATTGTCATTTGTTTGCTACCTTTTATGACGCATTCACTTCACTTGAAAAAGTGGGGTGAATTTAGATTCAACATTGGTTTCACAACACAGGAGACATTCCAGCAAGACACTGATAGCAGCCCCTATGATTGGTGCGTTCACAGCTGGTGATTTGCATAATCGGGACGAATCTCAGTGTCATATCCTTAATAACTTGGAGCAGACTTTGAGCCCAGGGAGTCAACCTATGGCAATTGGGGGTGCCGACTCGGACTCAACACTGATTTAGGTATCGGCTAGTAGCGCAACACTTTCTTGTAAAGTAATAACAAATCTGATAGATTTTTCTTCATGTTTTGATTTGGAATAGACTGTGCAGTGTTCCCAATGCAATTGCCCTTTATGGAAATAAAAGCTATTATAAGGATTGTGAGCTTAACTCATTTTTTTTTAACACACTGCTATTTTTTCGAACACAACTGTACTTAATTACACATTGCGTAGCAACCAGTATACACAGCTGATAATATCTTTACCCTATGCTGGCACACACCCGGACTTCCAAATTTGCCATCAGAGCTTATTTTGATGTGATGTTTAATATCACCTTATTAGCATCTAGAATCACCTAGAATTTTAGTGTTTTTCTAGCAACTCCAGCTTTAAGACCTCACCATACAGTAGTAGTATTGAGATGGCACTCATGAAGGTGATAAATGACCTCATCTGACCAAGGCCCTGCCTCTGTCTTTCTTGACCTTAATGGTGCCTTTGACACCATTGAACACCACATTGTTTTAGACACATTGGAAAACCACTCGGCCCAACTTATGCCCTACATAGAACTTTGTGAATAACAATTATCTGCATGAAAAACAAATGTTCACCGCAAAATTCTTTTGGGCCAAACCCCAAAATCTTTTGATCACAACGTGTACACCGCGTTCCAAATTATTATGCAAATTGGATTTAAGTGTTATAAAGATTTCATATTTTGTTTTCAATCAAACTCATGGATTGTATTGTGTCTCCGGACTCTTTGGATCACTGACACCTGTTATAATTAGTTTGTCGGGTGAGCCCAATTAAAGGAAAACTACTTAAGAAGGATGTTCCACAGTAAGCAGGCCAAAGGTTTCAAGCAATATGGGAAAGAAAAAGGATCTTTCTGCTGCGAAAAAGCTTCAAACAGTGCAATGCCTTGGACAGGTATAAAAACATTGTATATATTAATTAAACGTGATCATCCTAATGTGAAGAGATTGGTGGCTAATTCAGAGCACAGACGGGTTTGTGCAGAAAAAGGCATAATGAGAAAGGTTATTGCAAGACAAATTCATCAGATTAAGAGAGCAGCTGCTAAAATGCCATTACAAAGCAGCAAACAGTTATTTGAAGCTGCTGGTGCCTCTGGAGTCCTGCGAACCTCACGGTGTAGGATCCTCCAGAGGCTTGCAGTTGTGCATAAACCTAGTATTCGACCACCCCTAAACAACGTTCACAAGCAGAAATGGTTGTAGAGGGCCCGGAAATAGAGTAATTTTCAAACAGTCTTGTTTCCTGATTAGTGCTTTGCAACCCTGGATGGTCCAGATGGATGGAATAGTGGGCAATAAGGCTGCGACATCAGCAAGGAGGTGGCGAAGTCATGTTTTGGGCCAGAATCATGGAGAGAGAGCTGGTAGGCCCCTTTAGGGTCCCTGAAGGTGTGAAAATGACCTCGGCAAAGTATGTAGAGTTTCTGACTGACCACTTTCTTCCATGGTACTAAAAGAAGAACAGTGCCTTCCGTAGGCAAAATCATCTTCATGCATGACAATGCCCCATCTCATGCTGCAAAAAATACCTGTGTCAGTTGTAAAACAACCGTAGTTGACCAAAGTGCTGAACAGGATAACAATATACTATAAATATACACTGTGTCTGACTATGGTGGTGTAGGAGTTCCGAAAGGTAGGCGGGGGCCAGCCCATTTAAAACCTTAAAAGAAAACAGCAGAACCTTAAAATCCATCCTGAAGCGGACCGGAAGCCAGTGAAGGGAGGCCAAAACCGGAGTTATGACCACGGGACGTTATGACCACTCGAAGACATGGGACGTTTCATTTTGTCTTCGTCAATGGCGTCATATAACCTTTGACTGCTCTAGTTGCTTTAAGTTCCAGGGAACTGCCAAACATAACGTGAATAAAGTTTTAATATTTTTAACAATATATTACTTTGTCAGTGAACATTTCTTTCTGCTGGAGACGCTAGATTGGAAGTTTGTCATTGACGACGAAAACAAAACCCATGATCCCACGCTTTTCCCTACGTCATCCAAGTACATCTTTTGCTATGGTTTTGATTGAGAGACCCCTAGCGGCCAAAAACTACATATTGTACGTTTAAAAGGAATTGGAGATGACACTCTGATTAGTTTATTGCATGCTATGCCCAAATCACACCTAAGAATTTATAAAGAAACTTAGTACAACCCTTTTGAACCATGCGCCCGGCGCATTAACCCTTTTTTCACCATCAAACTAGCAAAAGTGTATTTGGACATGCCCAAAACGCACTTGTGCCATGCACTTCACGCCGTGCGCTTAGATCATTTAAATAGAGCCCCATTGACTTTAGACCAGGTTTTTGTCAGTCAATGGCGCGTTCACTTTCCGATTCCTCAACACAGCACTACGCCAAGAATTCTGAACACACCTCCCTGTAAGACCAGCACGCCCATGGGCGCAAAGATGGGCGCAGGTGCATTTGCTATTTAAACGACGCAGGCGCTGGATGAAAAATTGACAACTGCGTCGGTCTTAAACTAGCAAAGACACTTGCGTTTCGCACTGCTTTGTGCTGGTTGCAAGATAGGGCCCATGCTGTCAAAGAATTTGGCTATATACTGTATATGGGACTTCCTCAGGGTTTGATTCCTGGGGCGATCTTTTCCAAGTTCACACTAAAAAGGACCATGCTGACAATACTTGACAATGTGCAATTTACCAGTATTTACAATTACTCTTTTTCAGAGGCACCTCCTTCATCACTCATTAGTGTGACCTTTACACTTTTCCGGGCACTCACTACATGTACAATTCCAAACTTATTTAAAAGTAATTTATAGGCAAATAAAAAAGTCATTCCTCACTATCCACTACAGTAACATGTTTGTCAATTGACTCAACTGGTTAAATACAGATATTAAAATATTCAACACCTTGAATATTAAAATATTCAACACCAACATGTGCCCTTTGGAGTGCATCTAGGAACTTTACTATATTCATTGTATGTGCTGAGATGTGACCAAGTTAACATTATGAACCGAATGTTGTTACAATCCTGCTATTATTAATGTGCCTGGCCATGCTTGGTAGGGCAGAATAACTATCTTCATCACTCCTATGTCCCTTTCATTCACTTTCTTTCTGTCTATCCATCCACTGTCTCTCCCTACTCCTACTCTAGCCAGGTCAGGAGGTGTGGATGTGGGCCCAGTGCCCCTGGCAGATTAATGAGGTGGAGAAGAAGAGGAAGAGTCCTGGTCAGCGCATGGTCATCTGGAGATCAGCAGTGTCATTCAACCCATTCAGGCAGACCTATTTAACGGTCTAGTGGCGTAGTCAGTGGGGTAAATGCTAATGCAGTTTGCACACGTTTGTTGTTTTGCATGACAGACACGTTTTTACCACAGTTTACTCACACCGTTTGTTTATGCTTACAGTACACCACAGGACTACAGCAACACACTGGGTGTGAGTCCTTGGGCAATACGAAATAAAAGCAATTGGAGGACTGTTGATAATGTTAAAGCAGTTTGTGACGTTGCATCTAAACACAGAGTGAATGATGAATGTGGTCGCTGAGACTGGGACTTGACTGAGAATGATTTATAGAATTGCGCTCTATCTCTCCTAAGCTACAGACTAGGTAGGGTTCCCACAGGATTTAATATGGACACCTTTTATCCATCAAACACACATGACACGCTTGATGTGTAGGGTTGTCTGTGGATGGGTTCATCATTCCCAACATCAGTCCTGTGTTCTACAATATTTTAGTTATCTGAAGAGACGTATTGTTAAAAAGAGTAGGGGTTCAAACCCAATACATAAACATGGCACATTTCCATTCAATTAAGTAGCCATCAGCAAACTCAAATAAAAACTCAACAGAAATATGGAGTATTGTAGCGTATGAGATTAGAACAATTGGGGTAGACAAAATAGAGAAGGTAATGAACGTTTCAGAGATAAATAAACAGCAGACTAATTTAAGCTTACATTTTACAACAAAATAATACCAATACTCATCGCCAAGACTTCAACTACCTGAATTGGGTGTGCCAGTTTAGGGATAAAAAAGAACAGGGTTACATCTACAGAGGTCCAAGGAGAGGTTAAGGAAACCCTGATCCATGGTAAGACACATCAGGCTGATTCATAATACCCTCCCCGATTTCACACATCCACAGATAGAGACAAATCTTTAGTACCCACCCTAATTGAAGAAAAAAATAAAAGACAACTGTAGGAAACAAGTAAAATCTGACTTTAGAGAACACAAAGTCAGCTTCGCAAGGAAACAAATGCATCATTAAAGCTACTTGTCATCGGGAGGGAACAAAGACAAAGAAAGGACCAGACAGACAGCTCCTTCTAATCCCTCCGGCTGAGCTGCAATGACGAAGAGAACGTGAAAGTAACGTAAAAAAAGAACGTGAGTGAGAGTAACTTATCGCTCGTGGTGTTAAAATGAGACTATCGTGGGGCTTTGGGAGCCATCAGAGCCAGCTGAGAGATTAGGCAACCCCATTGAGTCTAAGATTAGACACAGTCTACAGAACCCCAGGAGAATTTCACTACAAGCACTCTCACAGCACGGAAAATCAATAAAGAGAGAAGACAGTGAATTTCTCTATGCATATGACAGCATAATGACTGTGGTGTTCAATGCAAGGCTTGCCACACTGTTGATTGGATAGTCTGACTGTAGAACTGTATGGCTTATGTGAGCAGAATAACACAGCAAAAATCTTGGGATAAATGATAAGCACATCTGTGAAGAAATAATGATTGCAGTCCACAATCCACAGATGTATGAATCATTTGCATGATGTACAAATCCACTGGATATTCATAAAAATAATAAGCACTCCACTTTGAAGGATAAATCCATATTAAGAATTAAATTATGTATCTTAGTTGGAGCTGCAGGCCTATATTGTTGACCAATTCTAGTTCCCTGAGTTAACTGTATTTTTCTTCTCTGCTTCTTTTTGACTGCTTGGTGATGAGGTGTGCAGGAGAAGGTGATTGGTGTAGTATTGCATGGAGGCTTGCATTAAGGCACAGTAGCATCCTCCTGTTGGAACTGATCCTTTAATTTCAAACACCCTTTGAAAGGAATATGAAAAAACACACCACTAAAAAAAGAATGTGTTAGAGGAAGACAGAGAGGATAAAAAGAAAAACAGACAACGACAAGGGTAGATACTGTACAATACGAGAGGGGGACTACAGAAAAACACTGAGCCAAAAAGGCAATTTACAGTGGCAAAAGACTGGAATATTTTGATCCTCTTTGATAGTAAACATATCTTCTCTGACAGCGGCACAGATGACATGGTGACTTTGATCGTTCCTAGGGGAAATCTCTACAGCACATAAATTGGATATTCTTGTTGTCATCTGCTTCCTGACATGGAGGCATATGTTGATTTTTATCGCCCCATAAGCATGTCCATAATGCTTGAGTTCAGTTTGAAGCGACAAGCTAAGGGTTTAGTTTTTTTTTTATGACACTATCTGGTCAGGATCATAACTGAGCAAGGATTTATTCAGTCACACCTCTGTCAGTTTACAAATAAAGCAGTAACCGAAACAGTAAATGTTTAGTATCACTGCCTATGGTGCTAAAATGTTTGAGGCCTTGATTTTCTCATTTTGATCTATTTGTTTTCCATCACTTTGTTTCGCCTGTCTGTCTGTCTGTCTGTCTGTCTGTCTGTCACACACAAACACACATCTACATTTGTTAGTCCCACTGACCGAACACCAACAGCCAGCAGATTGGCTCCGTCTCCAAGCATGGGAGAAAAGGCAATCTGCTGATCGGCTCCAGAAGCACAGAAAAACATCAGTTTCTCAAGGATCTCATTAGTGTCAGCGTGGGAGAAAAGACAGAAATTACAGCTGAAATAAGGCGACTCGTTACAGAGGACACCCCTCAAATCCCCCGCCCTCGGGACACTGCAGCCGCAAGCATCACCTACAGTACCGTACTTCCTGGTACAGCGCTACTAATTTATACATCAAGGCTTTATGATGAATTCTACTTTGCCTTGGTAATAGGGATACAATACACCTGAAGATGTATGTGCAGAGGCTGTCTTAATGTCAGTAGTGATGAACTCAGAGACTTATATACCATACACCCTTTCCTTTTATAGTGATCATCTAAAATAACAGGAAAATATTTTTGAAGGTAAATCTTTAAAGAAAATCCAAATTTTCCCATCTGAAAGTCAATAATATTATATAATTTGTACTTCAAAAGTGCCCTTACAAAATAATTAAATAATAATAATAATTATTATATTATATATTGATATATATGTATGTAGGCTACATATATATCCTCCTTATCGTGTGTGAGAGCAAAATACACGTGGGCCCTTTTCCAGACAGGTTTATCACAGCTTCAGTTGATTTAGGCTTTTTAATCATAGCCAGAGTAGGGGAGATGGGTTTTTTCAGGCATGTAGATCTTGTTTAGACATTACCTAATTTATGAAGATGAACAATGTTTTGACTCTTTTTATTTGTGTGTTCTTTGACCTTCCCCAAATTCATCAATGACTCAAGGCATTTGGCATGTGTGCTACCTCGTATTTATACCCCAGTAAAACAGAAAATCATTAGGAACCACTTCATAATGAACTGTATACATAATTTATCGGTGGGAAAATACTCTTAAAGGACTTAGGTCTCAGAGATAATCCAGTAATTGTGACGGTTTAAAAAATATATATTCATAAATGATTATACACACACTGGCCACTTCATTAGGTTCACCTGCTCAACTGCTTGTTAATGCAAATATCTAATCAGCCAATTAGCATGACAATGCATTTAGGCGTGCAGACGATGTGCAAGTTCAAACCAAAAATCTGAATGGAGAAGAAAAGAGATTTAAGTGATTTTGAACATGGCATGGTTGTTGGTGCCAGACGGGCTGGTTTGAGTTTCAGAAAGTGCTGCTCTACTGGGATTTTCCCACACAACCATCTCTAGGGTTTACAGAGAATGGTCAGAAAAAGAGAAAATATCCAGTAGGGAGCAGTTATCTGTGCCAAATGCCTTGTTGATGGCAGAACTCAGAGGAGAATTGCCAGACTGGTCCAAGCTGACAGGCAACATTAACTCAAATAACCACTTACAACCAAATACAACCAAGATATGCAGAAGAGAATTTCTGAATGCACCAAACGTCCAAACTAGCAGCAGGTGGGCTACAGCAGCAGAAGACCACACAGATAGAAAAGGAAACTGAGACTAAACAACCTGAAAACATGCCTTGTATCAACAGTTCAGGTTGGTGTTTGTCGTGTAATTTTGTGGGGGATTATTTCTTGGCACACTTTGGGCCCCTTAATACCAATTGAGCATCTTTTGAATGCCACAGCCTACCTGAGCATTGTTGCTGACCAGGTCCATTCCTTCATAGAATGTTTCCAGCACCTTGTTGAATCTATGCGATGAAGTATTAAGGCAGTTCTGAAGGCAAACGTGGGTTCAACCTGATGAAGTGACTGATGAGTGTTTATTTAATTAATATTACAGCAAGGTTAAAATGTAGCATATCTAAAGAAAATCCTTCACTATATCTAGATTTAATTAACCTCCACTCTATACAATTAGCTGGTTGAAACACACATTACAACACAGATAAGATTAGTTTAGAATAAAATCAAATTTTGCGAGAGTGACTCAGGGCAGAATTTAATTGTGAATGTCTCCAGGCAGTGGTGCACCAAGGTGCAGGATAGACTTTGTATTTGTGGATCGTAAGTAAATAGTGGTGAGAGTTTGGATCTTTGTTGGATTCCTGTTCATGGTATCATTTGGTTTAAAGCAAATGGGTCTTCTAGGTGGTGCTGCAGTCTAAGACATCTTTTAGTACTGCCAAGCTGTCCAGTAATGTCTAGGTTCAAAACTTCAAAGGTATAGCTGGTTGACTTGTGGCTAAGAGCTCTGTAGAGCAGCATATTGGCCAAGCATTGTGTCTATTACACGCTAATCTGAGTGGATTCCTGGTTAGACATTAGACACAGTATGTAAAACGCAGGACGCCTTGGTACAGGTGTCATTATTTTTACTCTCATAAGCTTATTGGAAGTGACGTCATGAATCCAGAGCTAAAACTGGACTCCACAAAGTTTAATATCACAAAACTGGACATCCCACATGACAGACGTTCTATAATAATCAGTGTAATGTAGAAGATAAAATTTCTTTACATTGGAAAAGGCAAAAACGGCAGAGCAAATATATCTGACTGGCTAAGCTAAAGCATTTCAACCTACACAGCCTGTCATAGTTTGTTCAAGCATCAAACAGACCCATTCTTCTTCCAGTATCACGAGTTGGGCCCTTGAGTGAAACACTCCAGCTTAAGGACTTCAGAAAGAAAACTACTGTAAAACTGGAATTTGTGTCCAATGGGTGCCAAGTCCAGTGACTTTAGCTCAGATGTTCAGTGGCTTAATAGGGAAACGGTTATCATTATTAAGATATCTTTGGGAGAGAGTTGTGGTGCTTAAATAACTGTGTTGTGAGCAGGACACCGGGACAACTGCCGTAAGTACGTCATACATCATTAGGACCCTGAGTTCTTCCTGATTGCATGGCCTGTCCAGAAAAAAACCTTGAGCTTACCCATAATTCATCATATCAACTATTACAATGTGATTAGGTAAGAAATTAATAATCCACTATTCTGACTTGATCCAGGTACATCTTACCTCGGACCGAAGGTGTTTTCCTTGCGGTGACAGTGGAGAGTGACGACCCGATGCCCCTCACTTCTCACATCCTGACTCACCGTCCACATGACTGGGTTACTGGCTCGCGCTCCCAGGAACACCACACCATCCTTCAGCTTCACCCTGAAGGAGAGAAAGGTCACAGGTCAGGTAACAACATTCAATAGGACTGATTAGTGTTGTAAAGAGGTCAGCGGCGGCGCCAGACATTTCTCACTGGATGTGCTAATGGGGAGCTAGCTCAATGCATAGATGTGCTGACATTAATTGCGTTCATGCGCGCAGATGACCTGCACAGCTTTCTTACAACTCAATGACACAAGTGCTGGTTCAATAGGATTAAACCAAACAACATTTCACATTCTCAGAGTTCTATGACTAATCTTCAATAAGACATAGATAAATCACTGTACTCTTAGAACTATGAATAGGGACAGCACAATTGATTGAGTAAAAAGCAATTGCGCGGATGGCAGGAAGGGTTAGTTAGCGACCATGCAATCTTTGCTTACCTAGACTTAGCCGTTTAGAAAAGTGAAAGTACATCAAGATACTGATCAAGATCAAAATGTGTACACTCTTTACTTGTATGTTAGCTGTCAGTGTCTATGCTACTGTTGAGAGCATAGGAAGCTATATAAGTATACCCGTTGTGCACTTGCTTCAACAAATGTTTGAAGTTTGGAAGGAAATGCGTACGCTCTGTACTTGTATGTTAGTTGTTTAATCTCTGTGCCACTGTTGAGAGCACATGAAGCTATATAAGTATATCCATTGTGCACTTGCTCCGTTGTTACCCTGCAAATAACATTACATGTATGTCTCCACACTTGTCAAGTAAAAACCGTGAGAGTAAGGATGATGTCAAGGTTTGAATGTGCAATTTATCAATCAAATCAAATTAATCAGGACAATACTTTACACATCGTAAGAAATATCGGTATATTAAACATTTTCAGAAAAAGTGATCCACAAAATTGCAACGTAATAATTATATAGTTTTTTCACCTGTCTAATATATTCCATCTACAGTGTCTCATTTATAGCTAATATGTCTATTCTCAATAGTATTTTTTACATATTGTAATGAAGCTAGTTGTTGCTTACACTGTGTGCACAATTGTTTTGCAAGTCAGAATTTCAACCATATCATCATTATTATGCACATGTTCCAACTTCCCACTGGGATGCTAATTAGATTTAAACAAATCAGGTGATGTGTATTTGTGTAATGAGGGAGGGTGTGGCCTAAGAAGATCAACACCCTATGTCAAGGTGTGCATAATTATTAGGAAGCTTCTGTTCCTCAGGCAAAATGGGCCAGAAAGAGATTAAACTGAATCAGAAAAGTCAAATATTGTTAAGTCTTTCAGAGGGATGCAGCACTCTTGAAATGTCTAAGATATTGGGGTGTGATCACAGAACCATTAGACATTCTGTTGCAAAGAGTCAACAGGGTTGCAAGAAACGTGTTGAGAAAAAAAAGAATTAAATTAACTGCCAAAGATTTGAGAAGACTCAAACGTGAAGCTACCAGGAACCCATTATACTCCAGTGATGTCATATTCCAGAACTGCAACCTACCTGGAGTGCTCAGAGGTACAAGGTGTTCAGTGCTCAGTGCTCAGAGACATGGCCAAGGTAAAGATGGCTGAAACCCAACCACCACTGAACAAGATACATAAGTTGAAATGTCAAGACTGGGCCAAGAAATATCTGAAGACTGATATTTCAAAGGTTTTATGGACTGATGAGATGAGAGTGACTCTTGACGGGCAAGATGGCTAGGCCTGGGGCTAGATCAGTAACAGGCAGAGAGCTCCACTTTGACTCAGACGCCAGCAAGGTGGAGGTGGGGTATTGGTATGGGCTGGTATTATTAAAGATGAGCTAGTTGGAGCTTTTTGGGTTGAAGTTGGACTCAAACTCAACTCCCAAACTGACTATCAGTTTTTAGAAGACATTGTCTTCAAGCAGTTGTACAAGAAAGTCTGCATCTTTCAAGACGACCAAGATGTTTATGCAGGACAATGCTCCATCGCATGCATCGAAGTAGTCCACTGCGTGGCTAGCCAGTAAAGGCCTTAAAGATGAAAGAATATTGACATGGCCCCCTTCCTCACCTGACCTAAACCCTATTGAGAACTTGTGGTCCCTTCTCAAACAGTAGATTATTATGAACAATTAACAGTGTTGTTATGAATTGTTTACTGTGCCCTCGAACGAGTCCTTGCTTCCTGTTTGGAAAAAGAGTGGTGCATGACCTTTGCTTGCGCATTCTAAATCCTCGCATTACAGGTCGGAAACGACAAGTATACTGTGGGCCTTTATGACTCTTATTAAAAGGATTAGTGGATATATTGATCACTGATTTGTTTTGAAATGTTTATTTGTTATTTTTGTGTTGTTTGTTTATTATTCTCACTTTAACAGAAAATCAATAAGTGAGATGTAACACTTTTCATCTTTCATTTAGTTGCATAATAATTCTGAACACTAATAGTTGCCCAACAAATATGTGCACACATAGATATTTTCCAAAGAAAGCCAAGTATTCACGTTTGAGGTGTATTTACGTTTTGGATTAACTGAGAGCACTGTAGTTGTTCGATAATAAAATTAATCTTCAAGAATACAACTTGCCTAATAATTATTCAGTGTACATCTACAGTATGTGCAAATCAATTTAGCACTGCAGTTTGATATTATTTATGAATAAGTATTTTATTAAAAATAATATAATTAAAAAATATATATTTCTAAGATCTGCTGAAGTTCAAACCATGCATAAGAATGGGGAAGAAAGGTGATTTAAGTGACTTGGAACGTGGCATGGTTTTTGGCAAAAAATGCCTTGTTGATGGCAGAGGTCAGAGGAGAATGGCCAGACTGGATCGAGCTGATAGAAAGGCAACAGTAATTCAGATAACCACTTGTTTCCAAGGTATGCAGAAGAGCATCTTTGACCAAACAACACATCGAACATCAAAGCAGATGGGCTATATCGGTAGAAGACCACACCGGGTACCACTGCTGTCAGGAAACTGAGGCTACAATTTGCAAAGGCTCACCATAATTTAACATAATTTCAATGCCACAGCCTACCTGAGTATTGTTGCTGACCATGTCCATCCATATATGACCACAGTGTACTCATCTTCTAATGGTTACTTCCAGCAGGATAACACACCATGTCACAAAACTCACATCATCTCAAACTGGTTTCTTGAACATTATAATGAGTTCACTGTACTCAAATGGCCTCCACAGTCACCAGACCTCAATCCAATCAAGTACCTTTGGGTGTTGTGGAACGGGATATTCACATCATGGATGTGCATCTGACAACTGTTTTATTGTAGAAACCATTACATGTTCTAGCTACAACACAACTAGTGCTACATTACAAGTTAGACAAAAGAATAATAAAGATTTTATTGAGATAGGTTAATGTGTTAGTATCTTGTTCAAACAACTTAGCACCTTATTTTATTTAATTTAGATATGACTTTCCTAATTTGTCAAACAATATACTACATTATTCAAACAAGATCATTTCAAGATTATAAGGCTTTAGAGCAGTGTTTCTCAAAAGGGGGTATGTGTACCCCTAGGGGTATTTTGGAGTACTGCAGGGGGTACATGAAATTTTGACAAAAAAATGTCATGCATAATTCCTAAAATAATTATATTATAATAATGAATGAATTAAGTGATGGATTCTAAACATTTGAAATGTAGCATTTAAATGTTTTTGTTTAAAAAAACGTTGTTGTTTAGTGAATCTATTACTGCTGCCGCTGTATTGTACCTCTTTATATCGACTTTGTTTTGCGCTGGTCAGGGGGTACTTGGTGCTGGTCAGGGGGTACTTGGCTTAAAAACGCAATTCAAAGGGGGTACAATATTGAAAGAAGTTTGAGAAACACTGCTTTAGAGCACAGTCAAACAGGCTCCATGAAGGGCCTAGTGTATGCAGGTTTTTAAGCTTACTCTGTAGCTGACTGATTGATTAGGTGTCAGATGGTTAGGATTTCCTCTAACTTGCCAGTCTAGATCTTAATTGGGCACCTATTGAACGGAAAGACCAGTGTACACTAGCATCTGCAGCAGTATTAAATAAGGTGCCACGTTCTAAATGTGATGTCACTGGGCGAAGCATTCTAGGCTATGTGTTTGCACTGTATTGTACATATGCAACCAAGTCCATTCAGACCTAGATACAGATTCCATACAATGGCTCCTAAATAGGACCTAAAAAAAAGGGTCCTAAATAGTTTGCTATTCATTATGGAAGGGCTGGCACAGCTCAATAAAATTAATTTGATTTACAACATGGAGATTTAGCATCAAGGCAAGTAGACCACCAGATGGCTAATCAACTGTTTTAAACAAACATGCTGGAATGAATTTATTTGAACAGTCAAAGAAGACATTGTTGAACAATATTGTAATTACAGTTTCTCAACAAGCCAAGAACAGTACTTACATCCGAGACATGTTGTAGATCCTACAACAAGAAGTTAATAAGCTGTGTCCAACACACTATATCTGGAAACAGGTGTTGCTGTCTGTTATTTAATTTCCATCAGACCAGAGCTGTACACTCTCTCTTTTTACCAAGAATACAACCAGATGGAGGCCAGTACCTATATAACCTACATCTGTTCTTCATTCTAGTGCCTAATCAACCCACTCTACCTGTTTACATCACAATAAACTTTTTCTGGTTTGAGCTTGTGACACGACATGATCAGAGGAAAGTCAGTGGACAAAATATTTAGGTAAAAGACAAAAAAGTAGAGTGAAAAATCCCCGTACTGTAGAAGAAACCTGGTACTATAGCTGGGAGAATTACTCATATCATGAAAAAGAACAGTGCAAGGAGATCGTCCTTGCAATCCTGAAAATAGCGAAGGACTTCTAACGCACCAAGAAAGTTCATACGTTACAGCGTATAATGATGTGACAAACCGCACTCGGACCAAAGGCAGAGCGGGTGGAACACACATCCGACTCGGCCCGGCTTTTCCTTTGATCTTATCAGGGAATTGCAGCTAGCAGTAATAACTGGCCTGTGTTCAGCGTGCTGCTCCTGACGCGCCCAGATAAAGGCCAGAGAGACGAACGCCAGTGTCTATGGTGCTTAGGAGGTTTCTGAAGGCTCACGGCTCCCTGCGTCTGTAGCTCAAATGGATACACCATTCTCTACATAGTGCACAACAAACCAGCACAGACAACAGCGTCTTGTGTGTTCCTTATCAAGCTGTGTTTGTATTGTCATGTATTAAAAGAATGATGCCGTTCTACACATTTGTGTGGTTCAGTGTGAACATCAAACACCAGGTTCTGATGATCCACATCGAATCATAAAAACATTAAACTCCAAGCTCTCTCTGTCTCCGACATTACAACCTGGTCAGCAATGTCTGTACGTATATGATATAGTAAGCTATACCTGTATGCTCACTCAGGGCCACAAAAGCAGTTCATGCTCAGTAACATATTTAGTGTATGTTCCAAAATGACCATATGCAATATTGATTCAATTTGTCTCTCCTCTCTCCCTCTATATCCTGTTTTACAATGTAGCTATTCCTTAGCATCTTTGCCTCTGTTTCTTCGTCCGTTGCTGCATGCTCTCTTCTCTTGGGATATATCCATCCAACATGTGCAAATCACAGCGAAATGTCTGGCAGAACACACGCAACAGGGGCAAATTAAGAAATGGCATGTTTTAAATGAGATTGGTTTGGCTAATATGATTTCTGAGAGAGAGAGAGAGAGAGAGGACGCAATAAAGGAAAGCAGTTTAAAGAGTAGGACCGCTTTCCCATGCATCAGCACATAAGGCAAGCTCATTAATTCACCAGCAACCTGTGCATCAGTTAGATGAGTATTTACAGATGTGATGGGGGTGTCGGCAGAATGGGAGAGCGGCTGATCTCTCTCTGATGGATGTTCACAACAGACATGCTGGGCTGAAGTGACCAAACAACATGTCAACACACCCGCTCCATGCTTGATGAAATACGGACATGCGTCAATATTAATGACTTTCACAAAGCAGGAAATTAAAGATGAGCGATATGAATGGGGCAGCTTAAAGACTAGTGAGTGTGATGTACAGAGGAATAAATCCTTTCAGAAAGCTATGTGTATCTTGGATATGGCCTTTACTAAGCATTATATACAGACACCACATGCATAAACACACTACACACATACACAAATCACACACACACACACACACACACAATGTTGCATTAGCCATTACCAGCCCTGGGCAAAGATTAACACAGCTTTCACAAAATGGCTTTTAATTGGGGACTGGGCCAGGGTATAGAGCATCACGCACAATAATCCACCAGAAAAGGGAAAATAAGAACGGGAGAAAAGTGGTATGAAATATCAGCTGACAATACCATCTGGTTTATTATACTGAAATTATACCATAATATATGGTATAATATATATCGGGAGAAAAAAATGGAAACACCTAACAATGTATTGAAGCTGAAATTTAATTGGTTATTCTATTAGCCTGGATCGTGTAATACGTTCACACAATAGGAGATGGTCCCATTCACTCAGATGAAGACACTCTATTTACTGTACCCTACTACAAATTATTGGTCAGGACGGGTCTTGGTGGAAAAAAATCGAATTTACAGGAAGTGATGCGTTTCACATACCAGTTGGAAATGTAGGACAGGCTGAAACAAAATCAGGAAGGGCATGGTGAAGTTGTTTTTGTATGTGAAGCATAATATGCTAGCGTAACAAATTAATAATGATGGAGGAAAACAGTGGGAAGAAAAGAAGAAAAGAAAATGTGCCAAAAGGGAGGCCAGTAAAAGAGTTGGCAAAACTCGGGTGAACATCAGTGCATCTTGCTATCTCCGATGGAAGGAACTCAAGGAACAGAGGGGTTTTAACAGCGATGTTGATGTAGGTAACCCTATCTTATATTCCAGTCGCTTGGTAGCATTGGGAACTGAAAGTGAGCGGACCTCAAACAAGTGACAGTCAGGGGAAGTGAAGTAATGGAAAGGATTTTGAAAGTAACATGGTTCAGGTTTAATATTGAGGACCTACCGTAATAATAATTAGAGACATACCTTGACTTCAGAGCAACTCCAATCCTTCTTAAAAAGTCCTGAACTAATGTGTTTAGTGGGATACTGCAACATTCTTCAAGCAGAAAATCTAAAATTCTGGACGTGGAAAACTACTACACACTTTGCGCTCCTATGAAGTTTAATTTCCCATATTGTTTAAATTATGTTAAAATTTGGGTGATTGAGGAGGCAATAGAAGGCTATTTGACATTATCCTGGTGTTCATGAAAACACTATTGTATACAGTCGTGGTCAAAATTTCAGAGAATGTCTTGGTCTTCACAAAGTTTGCTGCTTCAGTGTTCATAGATCATTTTGTCAGTAGTTACTATGGTATACTGAAGTATAATTACATGCATTCCATAAGTGTCAAAGGCGTTTATTGACAATACATTAAGTGACTGCAAAGAGTCAATATTTGCGGTGTTGACCCTTCTTTTTCAAGACAATTGCAAAATGCCCTGGCATGCTGTCAATAAACTTCTGGGCCACATCCTGACTGATGGCAGGCCATTCTTGCGTAATCAATATTTTTTTTCCCCAATTTTTCTCTGTTCCTAATTTCCTCTCTAATCCTGCCTTGTCGGCATCTCTGCAACTCCTTGTACAGATCTGTGGGATGATGAGGGGCGTACATATGGGTCATGCAACCACATGTTGCCCATGCTGCCATTTCTTTTTGCACTGTTTACCCAACACAGAATCCTTTAGTCAGATCATGCATGGCATAATTACATTCACTGACTATACTTCCGCGAATGAATTTACAAGGACCCGATCTCTACACAAGGAGTCGTTGGAGCGACGTGGTAGGATAGATAATCTGACTTATCTAACCCATATCTCGGGCAGTGCTATGCCAGGGACTGTCAGAGAACTTAAGCTCGAACCCTTGACCATCGTGACTTAGACTGTCCTGCAATGCAGCAACGTGGCCCGCTACGCTACGGTACACAGAGCCCCTCCCCCCTGTGAAGGGTTTTAAATAAATTTTCTAATTGCCTCAAGGGCCAGATCAAAGGGTACTTTGCCCTCCTGCTCTAATGTTTTTAGTTACCATGTCATCTGGCACATTTAATGTTTTATATGTTATGGAGCAATTTGTGTCAGCAAGTACAGTACTGAAGTCATGGGAGTGAATGAATTAGGCCAGTGAAATCTTTTTAAACTATGTATTTTTCCCTCCATTACTTCTTTCTTGTACATGCTAAAAATAATGATACAAAAGCTGCCTTTTTTTGCAGTTCAGTATTTGAACTTTGCGCCATTATTTTGAATGTTTTCTCATTATACCAAACCTGTGACTCTGCTGTTATCTCCTTCCACCTCAAACCTTTCTTGTCATAAGTGATGGTGTTTGAAAAAAACAACTGCTGCTAGCATCCAGGCTGCTACAGTGACATCCCTTGTCATATAGGGAATGTAAATTTGTGCATTTTCATACAAATCAGGTCTCTTGAAAACATGTAAAAATTTTTGCACAAATGATCAGGTGTCAATTTGTGCATTTCTTTGCTCGCAAATTGAGTATGAGACAGTTAAATAGACCACTTTGCATATTTGCAGATGCAATTGGTCCATGCATTTATGATTTTTTAAACTAAGAACACATTAAATAAATTTGCATTTTTTTTGACTGATGCAACTGCAATTCAGGCACTGACTATTTGGCATCTTTGGAACTCTGTTAATTGCCTCATGTTAATTTAAATACTCATGCTGTATATGAAAGTGCCAAGTGTCAGACCTTTTATATAGCTAAGACATACATTATTGCTAATTAGAATTCAACCTAATGTGACCTCTGCAGCTGCATTTGTAATGGTGATTACATGTACATCAATGTGGTGTTTCCATTATTATGTCAACCCACAGGGACATTTACTGTATATACTGTACACTCCCCCGCCACTGCATTAGGTACACCTGTTCAACTGTACATTATTGGAAAGATTGCGTCAGCCAATTATGTGGCAGCAAGTCAATGCATTTAGGAATATAGACATGTTCAAGACTGAGCATGGCTGAGCATTCAAATGGGAAAGAAATTGGATTTAAGTGACTTGAACATGGCGTGGTAGTTGGTGCCAGACAGGATGGAATCAATAGTTCAGAAAGTGCTTAACTACTGGGATTGTCCCGCACAACCATTTCTTCACAGAGCATGGTCCTTAAAAGAGAAAGTATCCAGTGAGCGGCAATTATCTGGGCGAAAATGCCTTGTTGATGTCAGAGGAGAATGTCCAGACTGGTTCGAGCTGATAGAAAGACAACAGTAACTCGAATAACCACTTTTTACAACCAAGGTATGCAGAAGAGCATCTCTGAACTCACAACACGTTGACTCTTGTAGCAGATGGGCTACAGCAGCAGAAGACCACACCGGGTGCCAATCCTCCCAAGTAAAAAAAAGTATATTTAAATTATACTCCAGTATTATACTTCTAGTACACTACGTTTAATCATAAGTATGAATTCAATATATTTAAGTATATTTGAATTGTACTTTCAAAATATACATACCAAAATAATATATTAGAAGTACAGTGCTTTGCTAAAGTATTCGGCCCCCTTGAACTTTTCGACCTTTTGCCACATTTCAGGCTTCAAACATAAAGATATGAAACTGTATTTTTTTGTGAAGAATCAACAACAAGTTGGACACAATCATGAAGTGGAACGAAATTTATTGGATATTTCAAACTTTTTTAACAAATAAAAAACAGAAAAATTGGGCGTGCAAAATTATAATTTAATATAATAATTTAATTAATTACTTAATACTTGGTAGCGCCACCTTTTGCTGCGATTACAGCTGTAAGTTGCTTGGGGTATGTCTCTATCAGTTTTGCACTTCGAGAGACTGACATTTTTGCCAATTTCTCCTTGCAAAACAGCTCGAGCTCAGTTCGGTTGGATGGAGAGCGTTTGTGAACAGCAGTTTTCAGTTCTTTCCACAGATTCTCGATTGGATTCAGGTCTGGACTTTGACTTGAGCATTCTAACACCTGGATATGTTTATTTGTGAGCCATTCCATTGTAGATTTTGATTCATGTTTTGGATCATTGTCTTGTTGGATAACAAATCTCTGTCCCAGTCTCAGGTCTTATGCAGACTCGATCAGGTTTTCTTCCAGAATGGTCCTGTATTTGGCTCCATCCATCTTCCCTTTAATTTTAGCCATCTCCTCTATTCCTGCTGAAGAAAAGCAGGCCCAAACCATGATGCTGCCACAACCATGTTTGACAGTGGGGATGGTGTGTTCAGGGTGATGAGCTGTGTTTCTTTTACGCCAAACATAACGTTTTGCATTGTTGCCAAAAAGTTCGATTTTGGTTTCATCTGACCAGAGCACCTTCTTCCACATGTTTGGTGTGTCTCCCAGGTGGCTTGTGGCAAACTTTAAATTACACTTTTTATGGATATCTTTCAGAAATGGCTTTCTTCTTGCCACTCTTCCATAAAGGCCAGATTTGTGCAGTATACAACTGATTGTTGTTCTATGAACAGACTCGCCCATCTCAGCTGTAGATCTCTGCAGTTCATCCAGAGTGATCATGGGCCTCTTGGCTGCATCTCTGATCAGTCTTCTCATTGTATGAGCTGAAAGTTTAGAGGAACGGCCGGGTCTTGGTAGATCTGCAGTGGTCGGATCCTCCATCCATTTCAAAATTATCGCTTGCACAGTGCTCCTTGGGATGTTTAAAGCTTGGGAAATCTTTCTGTATCCAAATCCAGCTTTGAACTTCTCCACAACAGTATCTCGGACCTCCCTGGTGTGTTCCTTGTTCTTCATGATGCTCTCTGTGCTTTCAACGGACCTCTGAGACTATCACAGAGCAGGTGCATTTATACAGAGACTTGATTACACACAGGTATATTCTATTTATCATCATTAGTCATTTAGGTCAACATTGGATCATTCAGAGATCCTCACTGAACTTCTGGAGAGAGTTTGCTGCACTGAATAATTTTGCTCTCCCAATTTGTTTTTTATTTGTTAAAAAAGTTTGAAATATCCAATAAATTTCGTTCCACTTCATAATTGTGTCCCACTTGTTGTTGCTTCTTCACAAAAAATTACAGTTTTATATCTTTATGTTTGAAGCCTGAATTGGTGAAAATGTTCAAGGGGGGCGAATACTTTCGCAAGGCACTGTATATTTAGTATAAATAAATATAATTTCAAGTACAATTAAGTATACTTTTTTGCTTGGGCTATCAACTAAGAACAAAAAACTGAGACTACAATTTGCACGGGCCTACCAAAATTGGACAATAGAAGATTTGAAAAACATTGCCTGACAATGGGTCTCTATTTCTGCTGTGACTTTCAAAGGTTACGGGCAGAATTTGGCGTAAACAACATGAAAGCATGGATCCATCATGCCTCGTATCAATCGTTCAGGCTTCTGTGGGTAGTGTAGAGGTGTGTGGGATATTTTCTTGGCACACCTTGGGACACGCAGTACCAATTAAGCATCGTTTGAATGCCACAGCCTACCTGAGTATTGTTGCTGACCGTGTCCATCCCATTATGGCCACAGCGTAACCATCTAATTCCAGCAGAATAACGAGCCATAACACAAAGCTCACATCATGACTGATGGTGATTTGCATCATGGATGTTCAGCCAACAAACATGTGCCAAATGTGTGATGGAATAATGTCAATATGGACAAAAAATTCCTGAGGAATATTTCCATCTCCTTGTTGAATCTATGCCACAAAAAAGCAGTTCTGAAGGCAAAAGGGCGTCCAACCCAGTACTATAGCACGGTGCATCTAATGAAGTGGCCGGTGAATGTATATATGAACAAAACGTAAATGATGAAAAAATGTCTCCCTACTAATAGAGCACTTTGGTTACCATGGTAATGAGAGGAGTGTTGGCTGAGACAAAGTATTGGCAGTAGAGAAGGGGCGAGGGCTAGAGAGCACTGTGCTAGTGCTCATCGCTCCAGCTGGGAATTCAGATGGAAGCTTGTATAAAGATCTTGGTGGTAAGGGCTGGACATGAGGGACAACGGCTTGATGTAAAGGCAGTCTGAGTGCAAGGGAAAGCTTGGCAGTTCGCTGCATTGGAGCAGTCTGATTGGAGAGGACAGAACCTGTCTGTGGTTATACACAGAGGGCATGGGATGTCAGAGACAAACGATTGGCTGGACTTACTGGAGGGTCATTCTAAACGCACTCAATCACACACAACAACATATCAATTACATGTGGCAGGTTGAACAGTGGTTTCCAAATTGTTTCCATTCCAAAAACACTTTCTTTTGTGTTTTGCATTACACCATTTTTTTTTAAAGAATGCATTGTAAAGATGTCTAAATAGCTTGTTGGCGTGGATGTGGTATCTAATTCTATTTCAGAAGACTTTGTGACCCCCAGATTTAACCAACATTTGCAATACTCCAACTGGTTCACCCTTGATTTTGTCTGCTTGGGTCTAAGAGGTATCCAGACCCTTTAGACACATGTAGACAATGACTTTATGAATCAACCGAAATGTGGCATAAAACATTTCACTTTAATGTATTATTTACACTAATACATGACAACAACGATTCAGATAGCCTTCTACCATTACTTGAATAGCCAGAGTACTCAAACAGAGCAGAGTACCCATTGCAAGGGCCACAGTGATACAGAGGCTATTTTCATCTTTTTTATTATTATTACTCAGCAAGGCCTAATGGATTATTGTTGGTCTTCTCTGGTACACAATACCATCAGACATTTTGCGACCAGTATTCAGTGAAATCAAGCAGAGCAGACCAATTCGATTTTATCTACTGACCGAGACTTGGTCTAATAAGCCTAATGAATGGAGACTTTCTTTTAATTTGTCTGCTCAAACGAGCTGTAGAAAATGTAATATCATGTTTCTATTTGGGGACTTGTTATGTAGGCCATGTGGATACAATTTGTACTAATAAATTTAAGCCCACATAGCCCACCATTCAGCTGTAGGTCTATGGTCACAATATGGCCATAATCCTGATTTTGCCAATTGGCTGTTACACCAACAGACTAGGGATAATCTGGGAAAAGCAAGGCTAATCTCCTTACTCATTTTTTGTATTATATTAGGAGACAGATGTTTCGCACATTGCTATCATGAATCCCTGATAAAACAGGTGTGACAGCTCGCGTTAGCTTTTGCTTGGTACCAGAATAGATGGATTACGACACAGCCTCAAATCACAAAATTAAGATTTTGCTGTTGTGTATATTGTTGTGTGCTTAGCATAGGCCTAGTTTTTATTTCATAATTGTTAGCAGGCTCACAAATACAGTATATCGCTAGCTTTATCAATTCGAGCCCGATGAGTTTAGGGTGAGGGCAGCTGAAAATGGATAGCTAACTTGGTCTGATTTGTTGTTGAATAAAATGTTTGTCGTTTAACGCTTTTTCTTGCAATGCCACCTTGGCTTCATTCATAATGATGGGCAGTCAAAATTTGTATTGCAGGCAAATCACCTCTGCTCTTCCACAAACCACCGAAAAGCACCAAATGATATCTGATTTAGAATTGCTGAATAATAATTGATACATTTTAATTGGAGGGACAAGACGAGAAATTACGTTATGATAAATTAACAAGTCATGAATTGTTAACAGAGACTATTGAACTGAGAATTAACTAATTTATAAGTATTGGTCTTTTTATGTTTATATTTGTGTTTTCAAATGCATTCAAATGCAATGCATGGTGTTATGAGTTTTGGGTTCTGTTAAAAGACATGTAATCCCTTCAAGACGAACACCTCTTTCCCAGTTTAGCACTGCGAGGTTAGGGTGTAGGTTAGGCTAAGCTGGTATCGGATGCAGCCACGTTAGGCTAGCTAGTTAGGTAGTTTCTTTATAAGCAAGTCAAAATGGGGAAGAGGCGTCGGTCATTGAAGATTCTGTTTTGAGTTTTCAGGAAACACAGGACGAGATGTAATACATCCTTTAATGATGTTGAGATCTGGGCTCTGTAGAGGCAATAAAATCTGCTGCAGAACTTGATCGTCTCTTTGCTGAAGATAGTCCGTTATGACCTTGGCCGTGTGTTTGCGGTGATTATCCTACTAGAAAAATTTAATTGCGACCAATCAGATGCCTTCCTTATGATATTACGTGATGTTTTAGGTTGCCCAGAGGTGGAAAAAATAATGACTTAAGTCACAACTTAAGAACAAAATTATCAGGTAAAGGGAGTTCATTATTTTACCAGTGACCTTTAGAATGAATAGAAAGAGTAAAGAAAATCATGGTCATCCACTGTAACAAATATACCAGTCCTTTTTCTATTATTTTACTTAAATTTCCTTCAAGATAATAACAGAAAATACTTTATAAACACAGTAGATGTCCGTTAACATTCAGAGCGGATATTACTTTGTAACGGACATCTACTGTGTTTATAAGGTATTTTCTGTTATTGTCTTGAAGGAAATGTCAGTAAAATAATAGAAAATGTACTGGCAACAAATTACTAGTACCTTTCACTGTTTTTTCACTGATATTTTTATAGTGATTGGTAAGACATAAACTCCCTTTACCTGATAATTTTGTCTTAACTAGTGACTTCCCAAAACTTGTGAACGCAGATTAACTCAGAAAAGTTATTGTACTCAGTACATTTGCACAGTACTGTATATTTTGTAGAGAAGAAATATATATATATATATATTACAATTGTGGCGCAGTGTTCATATTCAGCAGAACATTTAAGCAGAGTGGGATATCCGATATGAAATGAAATTATTGGGATCGCTGCCCTGCAGCCAGGATCCAAAGAATCAGTGTGAGATTAGCCTACGGCTCACAGTGCTCAAACGAGGCAATTGTCAAGCCAATTTTAGCCAATCAGATTGCAGATGTCTCAGTACCCATTTTATAATCAGCTAACTCTTTGGGATGATTTTACTTAATCAATATTGATAAAACATTATGTACAGAAAATTATACAAATGTTGCTTGCCCCAAACATTGAATAGACAGAGTAGGCAGTCAATAGCTCGACACTGCTTCGGATTTTTGTTCTCTTTAATTCTATTTAACTATTTTAAATTCTCTTTAAATAGACA
This sequence comes from Umbra pygmaea, assembly GCA_016801145.1. Lineage (NCBI taxonomy): Eukaryota > Metazoa > Chordata > Actinopteri > Esociformes > Umbridae > Umbra > Umbra pygmaea. The sequence continues at coordinate 28,547 of JACXGM010005627.1, forward strand.
AAAATTAAATTTTTATATTTTTAAGATTGAATTTTAAGGCCGAAAAATGTGAAGCATCTAAAAGATGAGTAGCAACTGAGAAAAAAAGTATAAAGTGTCCTTAATACCTTAACCTGATGACTGATCACTGCTCTTAAAAGAAGACTGTTGATGTGAGGGTCAAGACAGGTGGGGGCATTTATTACATATCGGCTATTCCTCATAAAAAGCATATCACATTTTTCATGTAACCTGTCACAAGCTTAGTTATACTAAAGTAGCAGTTTATTTTTCATTTCACCTGTCACAAGCTTACTTAGTTTCTCAGAAGAGTTGAGCCAGTCATGTCACCCACGCGTGTTAGTTTGAAAAGAGCACAGTGTGAGAAAGCGCAGGCTGGTGACTCATTTTATTTAACTTCATAGTTAGCTGAATTAATAAGGAGATGTTGCATCATGTTAGCTTTCTCCTGTGTTCCAGAAGTCAAAGAGCTTTGGATATGTTCTCTGCCAGTGACAGAATATTGGCATTTCTCAGTGCTTTCTTCTCCCTTTACCCTCTGAATTTGACACTCGTCTCTCTTGCCTGGTGAATACAGACAGTCTACAGTAGGCTACATGCTGCACTCCTCTTTATCCTGGTGAATACAGACAGGCTACAGTAGGCTACATGCTGCACCCTCTTTATCCTGGTGAATACAGACAGTCTACAGTAGGCTACATGCTGCACTCCTCTTTATCCTGGTGAATACAGACAGGCTACAGTAGGCTACATGCTGCTCTCTTCTTTATCCTGGTGAATACAGACAGGCTACAGTAGGCTACATGCTGCTCTCTTCTTTACCCTGGTGAATACAGACAGGCTACAGTAGGCTATATGCTGCTCTCTTCTTTACCCTGGTGAATATAGACAGGCTACAGTAGGCTACATGCTGCTCTCTTCTTTACCCTGGTGAATATAGACAGGCTACAGTAGGCTACATGCTGCTCTCTTCTTTACCCTGGTGAATAAAAACAGGCTACAGTAACATTGCCTTTACTGCTTTTTGTTGAGACACTTGATTCAGAGTTGTCTTTTGCTTGTTGTGGATTGGAACTAAACTCATGGTTGCTGCCTCCTACTCTTCAATCTTGTGACAGAATATCCAACCTTTTCTACATGGAGACAGTGGATCAAGGAGGTTTGACCGATGCAGTAGGTGAACATGAGAGAGTTCTCCAGCAACACCATCACCAGCTGGCTAGCCCGGGTTCCAATATGGAGGTTTTCCAGAGGTTACGAAGACTGGACACGTCCAGACGTACTAGGATTATGATGAGCACCCAGACTGGTTCTGCAGCTCTCTACTGCAGTGAGAACTATTTGTGTGCATCAGACAGGAGACAACACACCAGAGAGAGCAAAGGTTTCAGCCATTATCTCAGTCCTTACTGGACGAGCCCTTGAGTGGACTACCACCTCCTGGAATAGGGCAGGCCCTAAGGTGGATGATTACGAGGAGTTCACTGCCTCATTCAGGGCAGTGTTTGATCACCCATCAGCTGGTAAGGAGAACGGAGAAGGACTGCTCCATATCAAACAGGGTAACCACACTGCTGGTGACTAAGCCCTGGAGTTCAGGACGCTGGCCTCAGCTAGTGGATGCAACAATGTTGCCCTTATAACTTGTTTAGGAGAGGACTGAGGGAAGAGCTGGCTTGTCAGGAGAGACGCGGTTCCAACAGTGGGGCAAACACGTTAGCCTGGCAACACTATGTTATGTTGGCAACATGAACTCGGATTTGTCCTTTCAGAATAATAGCACTCGTAATTCATTTAAACAATCTATGTTCATGTGTTGCTAAAATTAGTCTATTGTTTAATAAAACAGACTAGTGAATATTTTTCAAATATGATCAGGTTTTCAGTGAGACAGTGACAATATATTCAATTAAATTCTGTATACAACGTATTTGTTACTGTTTTTTTTGCAATCATATACTCTTGTTTCTTTACACATAATACAATTGCATTTGTTCCTGAAATAACATAGTGTTGCCAGGCGAACGTGTTTGCCCCCCTGCTAGAACCGTGCCTGTGTCGGTATGAAGATGCCCCACTCTGCCAACTCCTTAAGATGGCAGTGCACTTGGATGGGCTGTTGAGAGGCAGAAGGGCTTCCTCTCTCCGTGCTCTACCCTCACCACCTACTCCCACAGGAGAGGAACCCATGGAGATGGGCTCAACTAACCTCACACCAACGGGACAACAGAAACGTCTATGTTGGGTGCCATGTCTGTACAGTGGCGAGGAGCGACACATTTTTGCACAATGTCCAAATATCCAAGGGGCTCCCTTTTGACTGAGAAAACCACCCCACACAGGCTTGCATTAGGACAGACTATTCCTGGTTTTCCTTATCCAAACATCTGCTATCCGTTGAGGTGGTTCTGGTAGAGTACCCTACCAATTGTCCTTTCCCATCTCTAATCATTTCAGGAGCAGCAGGGCATTTCATTGATGAAGACTGGGTTAAGGCCTTGAACATTCCAACTGTGGCGTTGGCAATTCCCATACTAGTGCTGGCTGTAGACAGCTGTCCAATAGGGAGAAGGAATTTTACCCATAAAAAAACACCACATTAGCACCACCCACGTATAGCAGATTCATTTTTCATGTCATACAGGCTCCTGCACACTCTATGGTTTTAGTTTTGCCATGGCTTGCTATGCATAACTCCACCATGTCCTGGGTAGGCAGAAGGATTGTAAAATGGTCCCTGGCTTGTACAGGGATTGGTGCTTGTCGGTGTCCTTGGAGGCCACCTCTTTTGAGTCCTGATAACTCCTGTTATTTCCATCCCACCTGAGTAACATGATCTTCAGGAGGCCTTCTCCAAGGCTTGTGCAACCTGTCTCCCTCCTTACAGGTCATCGGATTGTGCTATTGACCTGCTGTCCAGTGCAATGTTGTCCAGGAGTCATATCTACCCCATCCTATGCGGAGACTGGGGCCAAGGAGGCCTACATCCACGAAGCTCTTGTGCTGGGTTTCATCCAAACTTGTGTCACCCTAAACGGTCTTCTTCTTTGAAGGATGGAGGTCTCCATCTCTGCATTGACTACCACTCCATAACCAAGATCACTGTGAAGTACAGGTATCTGGTACCCATTATTCACACCAGAGTGGAGTTATTACATGGTGCCAAGTACTTCACCGAGCTGGATTTATGCAGCACTTACAATCTGGTGCATATATAGTACGTGAGATTGATGAGTGGAAAACTGCCTTTAGTACAACATCTGGCCACTATGGATCTGGTTATGCTATACAGGTTGACTAAGGCTCCCTCCGTCTTTCAAGCTTTTGTAAACAAGGTCTTTAGCAACATGAATGGCCATTGTGTGGTCGTCTCTCAATCATCTCCTTAGGACTGCAAGAAGCTTTACAGAGTTTGAAGAACCATTTCACGACGGGACGCATTGTGAAACATCCAGATCTTGATCTGCCTTTTGTTGTGGAGGTTGACGTGTCAGAGGTTGGCATAGGAGCTGTCTTGTCCCAACGCTAGGGTAATCCTCCCAAAACATACCCATGTGCTTTGTTTGTCCAGATAACTAATGCTTGCAGAGAGAAATTGACATGGAGGGCAGGGAACTCCTGGCCGTGATAAAGGCCCTACAGGCTTGGAGACACATATTGGAGGGTTCTAAGCACCCTTTCGTGGTTTGGATAGATCATCGGAATTTGGAGTACTTAAATGAACCTTGCAGACTCAACACCAGGCAAACCAGGTGGGGTATGTATTTCACCTGATTTGATTTCACCCTGTCCTATTGACCAGGTTCCAAAAACAGGAAGGCAGATGCAATCGTGCATACTGTAGATGAAGGCAAAGAAGAGCGAGCAAATGTAGGTCTCTATCATCCCACCTGCTTGTATCCCACCCCATTCTGTGGGAGGTGGATGAGGACATATGACAGGGAAAGTTAAATGACTCATCTCCACCTAATTGTTCCCAAGGTTTGTCTTGTGTTCCTGTAGACATCAAAGACCACCTACTCACCTGGGCATACACCATGCCAGTCTCAGGACTCCCAGGCATCGCGCAAACCCTGCTGGCCCTGCCTGCATAGTATTGGTGGCTGACCATAAGACATCCAGGCATCTCCCCTATGGTAAGATGCACCCCCTACCAGTTCCACAACAGTCTCATCTATCAGTGAAATTTGTCACCAATCTAACACCTTCCTGTGGACTCGTTTTCTAAGTCTTGCAAACATATTCCTCTGTCAGGTCTCCATACCGCCCTCCAAACCACAGATCACGCATGTCTTCTGGTACTATGGTATTCCGGAAGACATCGTGTCCAACCACAGACCACAATTCACGTCAAGGGTGTGGAGGGCTTTTATGGAACACCTGGGTATCTCTGTTAATTTAACATCTGGTCATCATCCCCAGTCTAACAGACTGGTGGAAAGGGTTAACCAGGAGCTTGGAGGTTTCTCCAAAGTTACTGCCAGGACCAGCCAGGGGAGTGGTCAGATGTGCTACCTTGGGCAGTATATGCCCAGAATTCTCTTTGGCACTCGTCAACCAACCTTACTCCCTTCCAGTGCGTTCTTGGTATCCAGCCTTAATCAGTGCCCAGATCGTTCTGCCCCGCATCCTTGTGGGCGTCCCTGTTCCCAGAACTGCTCGGCGGCTGATGCTGCCCCTGAGAGGGGGGGGGGGTACTGTCACGTCTGTCCCAGCGCTCCCTATCAATCAGTGCTCTAACTCTCCAGAATACTAAGACTCCCTCTCTACCTCACTCCACTCAATTGTTAATTGGGTATGATTACGCACACCTGTACACTCAGTGCACATGTTTTAATTTAGTCATTTACTGAGTATATTATCACTGTTAAATACTGTGGGTTAATTTGTCTTAAATTGTCAGAGGTTTATACTATTGTACACCTTGCTTCTTTTTTTTTCCTGCTAGTTTTCATTGCCTTTACTACTTTATGTTGAGACTCTTGATACAGAGTTGTCTTTTGTTCATTGCTTGTTGTCCTCTTCTGTCTTGAGTTGTGACACATGCTCACACACACATAAAACACACACCTTTGTGTGTATCTGATAAGGCTACTGTACTGTTTCTGTACTATACTGAGTTCTGTGAAATTAGCTGACCTTTAGGAAATATAAATGAAAGTGAGACACCTAGCTCAAACTGATATCAGTGAATACACAGACACCATGCTTCATGTTTCACACACCGGACAAAACCACATAAAAAAGCATGAGCAATGTTCAAAACCACACGAAAGAAACAGAGACATTCCATTGGCTCAAAGACAAAACTACTGTAAAATCTCCAAAGAAAACTCATACCAAATGACTATAATTAGATAGATAGATCTTAACATGAAGATTATTTAAGTTCACCTACAAAAGGCATACTACCTCAAAGGATTTAATTAAGCTTACTGAAAGCATATGATACATTTACTCAATATTCAACACATGAAATAACATAACAACCAGGAGCAACATATTTTCTTCATTTATTCTAAAAACCTACATAAACTATATTAAATTACCACAAGACACAGAAATGGGACGATTGCATTATGCCAGTTATCATGGGCACACACCATAATTTCCCAGCACCTAGCAGCTGAATCTCATTAACGACTAAACATTCCCTGTGATTATCCTCTCCCTCTGTCGTTCGTGGCTCGAGCAGAAGCCCTCATACCCCCCCCCCCTTGCGTTTCCCCTCTGTAGCTCTCCACAGCACTGAATAACAGCGATTACCTTTGGCCAATAGTGAATTAGAGAATAACCAATGTCAGCCAAGCACAGCCGCTTCTGTTCAGATAAATAAGTAAGGTGAAACGGTGTGTGTGTTGACTTGTCCTGAGTCAATTAAATCCTAGGAGGTTTAGACTTGCCCAGCCGCCTACCTAGAAGTGGGAGTGTGGAGGAGTAGACACGGCCAGATGTGAGGATAAGAGGAGCTAATTTAATTAATGAGTTTGATGCTGTTCTTTTCATTATCCAGCCTAGTTCAACTTACTGGGGCATGACAACACAGCAAATGGGAAAGGAGATTAACACTGTCAGATTCACGGTCCACACCAGACAGAGACTTGTGTGTAAAACGCTCGCTCGTCCTGCTTTCTCAGTCTCTCTCTCTCTCTCTCTCTCTCTCTCTCTCTCTCTCTCTCTCTCTCTCTCTCTCTCTCTCTCTCTCTCTCTCTCTCTCTCTCTCTCTCTCTCTCTCTCTC
>JACXGM010005628.1:0-34582 GCA_016801145.1 Umbra pygmaea
CAGGACTAGGTGGCGAGATTATATCTCCAACCTGGCCTGGGAACGCCTCGGGATCCCCCAGTCGGAGCTGGTTAATGTGGCTCGGGAAAAGGACGTTTGGGGTCCCCTGCTGGAGCTGCTGCCCCCGCGACCCGACCACGGATAAGCGGATGAAAATGGATGGATGTATGGTTCCATTCCAACCAATATCACAACACAATCTTAATCCAAAACCAAAGTGTCATGTTATAAACCGGGGTTCCGCATGGCATAGTAGGATAAGTCGCTGCATTGCAGGACAATCTAAATCACGATGGTCATGGGTTCAAGCCTGTCTATGGATTCTCTGACTTTCCCTGTATCTCCTGCCCGAGGCAGTGAAATTGGCAAAGCGCTGCCTGGGATTTTGGTTAGTCAGAATAACTATTTGGCCACATCGCTCTCCAGCGACTCCTTGTGTCCAGATAGGGCACCTGTAAATTCAATTGCAGAAGCGTAGTTGGTGAACGTAATCATCCCGTGCAAGGTCTGACTAAAGGCTTCCGTGTTGGATTGGCAGTGCAAAAAGAATGTCCAAGAAGTTGAGAAGCTGCTGACAAGGCAGGGTTAGTGGGAATTGGGAAGGGAGGAAAATTGGGGAATAAAATACTAAGAAAATAAATTATCAGTATGCCAGGATTTACATAAAATGGTTAACTGTAAGCAATAGGTGCTGGTTTTTAAGTACATAACTCACCTGGTTTTGAAGTACACTCACCTAAAGGATTATTAGGAACACCCATTCAATTTCTCCTTAATGCAATGATCTACTCAACCAATCACATGGCAGTTGCTTTAATGGATTTAGAGGTGTGGTCCTGGTCAAGACAATCTCCTGAACTCCAAACTAATTGTCAGAATGGGAAAGAACGGTGATTTAAGCAATTTTGTTCATGGCATGGTTGTTGGTGCCAGACGGGCCAGTCTGAGTATTTCACAATCTGCTCAGTTACTGGAATTTTCACACAGAACCATTTCTAGGGTTTACTAAACATCCAGTATGCGGCAGTCCTGTGGCTGAAAATGCCTTGTTGATTATAGAGGTCAGAGGAGAATGAGCCGACTGCTTCAAGATGATAGAAGGGCAACTTTGACTGAAATAACCACTCGTTACAACCGAGGTATGCAGCAAAGCATTTGTGAAGCCACAACATGCACAACCTTGAGGCGGATGGGCTACAACAGCAGAAGACCCCACCGGGTACCACTCCACTAAAAATAGGAAAAAGAGGCTACAATTTGCAAGAGCATACCAAAATTGGACAGTTGAAGACTGGAAAAATGTTGCCTGGTCTGATGAGTCTCAATTTCTGTTGAGACATTCAGATGGTAAAGTCCGAATTTGGCGTAAACAGAATGAGAACATGGATCCATCATGCCTTGTTACCACTGTGCAGGCTGGTGGTGGTGGTGTAATGGTGTGGGGGATCTTTTCTTTGCACGCTTTAGGCCACTTAGTGCCAATTGGGCATTGTTTAAATGCCACGGCCTACTTGAGCATTGTTTCTGACCATGTCCATCCCTTTATGGCCACCATGTACCCATTCTCTGATGGCTACTTCCAGCAGGATAATGCACCATCTCACAAAGCTCGAATAATTTTAAATTGGTTTCTTGAACATGACAATGAGTTCACTGTACTAAAATGGTCCCCACAGTCACCAGATCTCAACCCCATAGAGCATCTTTGGGATGTGGTGGAATGGGAGCTTCGTGCCCTGTATGTGCATCCCACAAATCTCCATCAACTGCAAGATGCTGTCCTATCAATATGGACCAACATTTCTAAGGAATGCTTACAGCACCTTGTTGAATCAATGCCACGTAGAAGTAAGGCAGTTCTGAAGGCGAAATGGGGTCAAACACAGTATTAGTATGGTGTTCCTAATAATCCTTTAGGTGAGTGTATTTAATTACCAGTGTCTCTGTTTCATCGGAAAATTTCTCAGTGGATTAGGGAACATTGAATATTGGAGCAAACTTTTTTTCTCTCACTGCTCTTAAAATTATTTTGTCTTAAACCAAAGGCAATAAGATTGTCTCCTGTTGGATCATTCCAAGGGACAGTCTACACTACATTATGTATACACAGTTAGTATGTCAATCAATCAAATTTATTTAGAAAGCCCTTTTTACAACAGCAGTTTTCACAAAGTGCTTTGACAGACACCTGGCCCGAGATCCCCAAAAGCAAACAAAACAAGTGATGCACAGTGGCTAGGAAAAACTCCCTAGTAAGTGGGACTGTTAAGAAACCTAGAGAGGCCAGAGTCAAGGAGTGGCCAGTCCTCTTCTGGTTGTACCGGGTGGGGGATCTTAAGGTACACAGCTTATTGTAATAAGGTCACTTTGTTTATCAGTGTTTAATTATTGTCCAGCAATGAAGATATGATGGGTGGGCTGTGACCATAGTCTTTGTGTAGCATCAACACAGTTAGGTGGTCTTGTGAAGGAAGAACGTGAAGCCGCCTGTAGATGAAAGCTGGCGTCATCAGGTGGAAACGTGATCATCAACCGCAGTGACATGGGATCTATCTAGCACAGCAGCGGGTTGGGCACAGGACAGGAACAGGAAGGAGTCATCAGGCCACATTGTCCTGTCGCATGTTCCTAGGGTCCTCCTAGGATGAACATGACATCAGGAACATTGGAGTGGGCATACCTTGGGTCTAGTACCTTGACACAGCTCTGACCCCAAAATGAATATATAATCTACCTCTGGGGGCAGAAAAACCCTAGTCCCCCCAGCACATAAACTATTGCAGCATAACATCTGGGGCTGAGACAGCGGGGGGACAAGAGACGTGGTCCTGCACAAGGAAAGCCTCGGGCAGGAGCAAGCAGGCATGCTTCCGACCCACCCACATTGCCAAGACCACACCTCCAAAGGGTCACCAGCAGACCGTAACGACCACAGGGGTAGCATTGGAGTGAGGATACCCCAGTAGAGAGAGGGGAGCCTACCAGGCCAGCCAGCATGGGCGGTTCATAAACCGTGCCGCCGTTCTCTTTTAGCCCCCTTGGCCAGACTACACTATATCATAGAACTAACTAAAGAGATGAGTCTTTAGCTTAGACTTAAATGTTGAGACTGAGTCTGCATCCCTCACATGGGTTGGCAGATTATTCCACAGAATTGGAGCTCTATATGAGAAAGCCCTTCCACCAGCTGTTTGTTTACAAATTCTAGGAACAGTGAGGAGGCCGGCATCTTGTGAACGTAATGTACTTGTGGATATGTATGCTTGCACCAAATCAGACAGATAAGTAGGGGAAGGTCCATGTAGTGCTTTGTATGTTAATAGTAAAACTTTTAAATCAGCCCTAGCCTTAATGGGCAGCCAGTGTAGAGAGGCTAGAGTTGGGGTAATGTGTTCCGATTTTGCAGTTCTAGTCAGAATTCTGGCGGCTGTGTTAAGCACTAGTATGTTAAAGTTAGTATGTCTGACTTTGCTGTATGCACGGTCTTTAAAGAAATGTTGGATGGATCAATGTCTATACAAGGTGTAGCTTGTCGGTAAGTGTTTCAAATGTAACAATGTTCATTGTTCTTAATTTTACATTCCTCCGTATTATTGAAATCAGAACCCTATCTCCATTATATTCTGCAACACTATAGGGACAGAAAACCTTAGCTCCTCTTTATGGACAATCAGATGGACCTAAAGATAGCTTTCTATGGGCCCACATTTGCTTACGTGTGGCTGAATGTATAACCAGACAGAAGCACTGGCTATGAATGTCCCCTCTGTCAAGCAGTGACTTCAGACAACAAACCACTTATTAGTAAGTATAACATATTTGAAGCATACTGTATGACTTTGTAGCCTATATTTAGCCTATTAGTAGACCAGTGTAAGGTTGGTTGTGCTCACTAAACCCCACCCTTCATCTCTTCCTCTATGCTGTCAAATGACTCCACCCCCTTCTCCCATTGGACAGACACCATTGCCATAGTAACCTTGACAAATTGTTGATGTCACCAGTGGATTTGTGAATGAGGAGTGGATAGATGCAGAGGCGAGTGGTGCTTATTTTAGTGGTGCCGTGGCACTGATGATGACTGAGTAGCCTGCATTTACATGATCACATTCACACGCATGTAGGTACATTTGTGAACGGCCACTGATTTACTGTACTCAAATCGATGGATAGGAGCAGATGTTCATTTTATTAATCTGGAATATGGTGCATTTTCAGAATAACATCAGATTGACTTTATTATCATAATTTCAACTACTTTTTGGGGAATCTTCTTTCATCTGAGCGTTTTGCATGTGTGAGTAAGAGTGTGTTTGTGTATGCGTGCCTACTTCATGGAGGATGGAGTGAGAGAAGGCAATTGGTTCTTCCAAGGGGCTGGAACGCAAGCGGAACAGTTTCCACATGTAGGTGTGGAGCGAGAGAAGAGGAGGACAGGGTGAGCTTTCTAGAAATTAAAGAAAGAGAGAGAACTGACTTGCATGCACTTCCTTGACTCCATAGCTGAGAAGGCCTGTGTCCCTTTTCTATTGTGTCTGTACAGCATGAAGGCAGAATGGGCATTGTGTATTAATTGTAAATTTGTATTGTATTTTAAAGCACTATGTTATGATTTTTTTTCCATCTGGCTCATTTTGTGTGTGAGCTCCATGATTGTAAACACAAACTAAACAGCTGCTTTTTTCTGTTTTCCCATTTATGGTTTTCATTCAAACTCGCCCATTCCAGACAAGAGACAGTTCTATCCTATAGCCTTAATATTGGCAATTGTTCTTTTCCTCTTTTTAATTCTCGCTTCCACTTTCCTTTCTCGTTTTCTCACTTCTCTCTCCCTGTCCTCTCATCTCTTGACTAGTCCTGAGTGAAGTTGATTTCAGGCTCCAGTTCCTCACCTACACAGCCATCTCTGCTTTCTGCCCCTGGGAACTGGCCATCATGTTTACCCAATGCCTTGATTGCTCTCTGTACTAAGAACTCCAGTCTGAGACATATACACACACCCTGCCAGTCATGTGTAATTCAACTGTACAATAGCCTAAACAAAAGAATTTAACACAATGTGCAGATGCATACTTAGTAATAGACACAGCGACAAATGGCAAGATTGGCAGCCGTACCCACTTTCCAGCAGTAGCCAATACTGTATTTGTTATGTATTCTGTTATGTACTCAGAATCAATGCATTATGTTCTATTCAGAGGTGGAGGAAGAATTCACACCTTTGTTTCTGAAGTGTCTGCGCGTGCGTGGTGCTTCTATGTAAAGGGGGCGGTGTTGTGGTCCATCAGAAGGGGCGGGGCGAAGGTGGGTGTGTGACACAGCTGATGCACGCATCCTCTTACTGCCTCCATCACCCGATCTCTGCTACGAGCAATAACGGCTGCAGCCTCCCCGACCAGAGCCACACAAGTAGGCTATACTGCTGCTCCACCGCTACTATCTGCTAACCCTGAACCGGGCCGAATTGGACAGCTTGCTGAGGAGCAGTGGTGCGACGTAATTCGGCTTTATTCGGAGTTGTCTGTGCTGCTTCTGCGGCTAATAGTAAGTGCGGAGCTGTTGTAGGCTATGAGGTGATGGAGACGAGCGCTCCCTCATTTCCATAGAGAAATACGCGCACCTAGTAGGCGACGCAGCGCGGCGCACATCTAGGCTACACCTGCGTTTTTCTATATTTATCGCCATTCACCGCATTGCCAATCCATTATCCTCCTGCTTAAGCCTACATGTTGCACGCTGACAGGGAGAAGGATTTGGGCTGATAAAGGTTGTTTCGGAAGACAGTGCAGATCGAGGGAGAGATTGAAACACCGTGTTTTCTTAATAGGCATATTGCTCATTGGAGTGAAAGTGCAGACGGTGGAATCAAGCAAAAGCTAGCGGTTGTGCACGCGAGTTGTTACCGATTCACGCTCGATCTCTTTCCTCGAACAGCTTTCCCCACGGGAGAGTGCCGCGAGTGGAGTAGCCCAGAGAGACTGGCGTGACACACAAACATTATGTAATGGTTGAAAGCAGAAACGGATATATCATGTCAAAGATGTCGTTATTTTATCCCGTTGTGGCTGGGTAGGTGTTTTTCGTTGTAATGGATAAGCGAGTGTTTCTCCATTGTGCTCGAGCATCGCCGCGTCAGCTGACAGTCACCCTGTAAGTGAGCACATCTGTGCGGAGAGCGGGTGGAAAGGATGCGTGTTGTAGCAGCTTCAAAAATCATGGAGAGGATTTTAATTACATGGAGAACATAACTAGATAGACAAGGCCTAGGTGGCATTTAAAACGAATAGTCTTAGAATTGCTTGCATGGACGTATGCAATAGACTGATCTTTAGGCCTACAAACTACCAAACATATGTGGAAAATTCATGTATGCATTGTCATTTTATTAATTATATTATGAGAATGATGTATGTACTACAAGTGTGAGCATGCAGACATGTTTGTTGTAGACATATTCACTGTAGGTTTATTTAATATAAGGTAATGAAAGAGAGCTCATATGAATAGGCCTATTGAATACAGTTTAGTGGTTAGCTCTGTGCTCAATGTTACTGCTGTTGGGGGCTTTTTGGCCTGGTCTGTAGGAGGCCTTGAATTAAGTGTTTTTGGGTAGTATGATAACTTGTGGTGACTTTTTGGATGCCAGTTTGAATATGGAGGCTGGGTGCAAGTGCTGTTTGAGGCAACAAAGAGTGCTTGGATACAACAATTGCATGGTATATTTGCAATATACTAAAAGCTCCCAAATTAAAGCTGTTACTAATTCAACTACAACAGTAAATATATATATTTAAATATTATTTAAATATATATTTTTAATATTATTTAAATATATTTACTGTTGTCGTTGCATATATATATTTCATATCCGTGGTGTACATGCTGATATACCATAGATTCACAAATCAGCTTTCATGGTTTAAAGTACCACGAGTTTTAAGTATGAAAAATGCATTAAAAAATGTCTGTGCGCGTATGCGTGTGTACATCTATTCTATTAATAATGTCATATTTATTGCCAAGCGTTTTGGTTGTTTTGCAAAACAACTAGCCCGGCTCATTCATGTCCGCACAAGTGAGGAGATTCAGATGAGAGGGAGCGTATATGCGTAAAAGTGTGTGAGTGTGAGAATGAGTGGGGAGCGCGCACCAGAGAGAGTGCCTGTCTGTGCGCTCACTCTGTATAAAGCATGGAGCCGATGATGTAATGCTTAGGAGTGTGTAACTGTGGCAGAGGGGAGTGTAGGCACGTGCCACAGCTCAGCCAACACTGGAACAGGGCCCTCTGCTGGTGTTCAGGCAGTATAGCACCCTATGGGTATTTGGACACAGCACCTTAGCCTACGAATTCATTACGGTGCTCGGTAACTCAACATATCACTGTTAGGTAATGGGTCAGTCAAGGAAACCGTTTCAACTAGGTAAACATTGTTCCATGTGGGCGTGTTTCAGGAACAATGATATGATAACAACTGTTGCTTCTAGGGTTCAGTGATACGATAGATCCATTGAAAATATATATGATGTTTATAGAAAAACTGTGAGTAATTCTATTCTCAATGTTTTTTTTCACTAGAAAGATGCCAAAAAATGCTTTGTTAATTTAATTGGCACAAAGGATTGAATTGTGTACGTGTGTGTGCACGTGTGTGTGCGTGCGCGCGCGCGCGTGTGTGTTTGTGTGTAAGACAGAAGATAAAGAGTTAACATGCCAATTTTACACAGTTTACATATAGTGAGAAAGGAAAATTACAAGAAGATTCTTGGACCTGGAGCACAGCGAGCTTTCCTTCTAGCATTGTATATTCAGGATGTTAAATTGAGGTACGATCAATTAGTATGTATGTAGAATTTAGTTAGTCGTTTGAATAGTTTTGAGCATGTGCTGTTGAATCAGTATCATTTTTTTTTCGCCAGGTACATTTACACATACTGAAAATGTGCCTTGAAATGCTGCAATGGTGCTGCATGTAATAAAGAGTACAGGTTAGAAAGCATCTAAATAACATGCATTATGTTAATGGGTGGTGAGACTGTGAGATATGAGTACATTCATTTACAGTAACTTACTGTTAATGTACTGATTTAGCTTCACAGTAGATTCATTCAGCTAGCAAGATGTAGGGCAATGAGCAGAGTTTTAGGAGTATACTGTAGTTGTATACTGTAGTTCAATACTGTAGTTGTATACTGTAGTTGTATACTTTAGTTGAAAACTGTAGTTGAATACTGTAGTTGATACTGTAGTTGTATACTGTAGCTGTATACTGTAGTTGTATACTGTAGTTGAATACTGTAGTTGATACTGTAGTTGTATACTGTAGTTGTATACTTTAGTTGAATACTGTAGTTGAATACTGTAGTTGAATACTGTAGTTGATACTGTAGTTGTATACTGTAGTTGATACTGTAGTTGATACTGTAGTTGTATACTTTAGTTGTATACTGTAGGTGTATACTGTAGTTCATACTGTAGTTGTATACTGTAGTTGTAGCTGTTTACCAGTTTGGAAGTGGCTTGATGTGGTCAGCAAAGCCTTGGTAGTTTCTGTGGGGCAGTTGGCTGGTGCCTAAAAGGGCCCAAACACATGGAGTGATTTGGAGTTTTTTTTGTCATTTAGTACTGCTTTCCACCAGCAGAGTAGTTCTTTTCTAGCCTTTTAATATCAACAGTTGTTACAGTTGTAAGAAATGTCATTAGTATTTTATTCAACATTTTATCAACTGAATATTTTTCTCCTGATTTTTGTGAAAGAATACGGGAATACAAACTGAACTTAATTCTTCCACTTTGACACAAAAGTACATTTAATGCACACCATATTCCCATTTTTGAAAATAAGTCATATTTAAATCCTGAAGATATCTCATTGTCATCGAGTAACCTTGCTCTTCCATGAGTTTGGATCAACTGAGGAGCTTCTAAAGGGTGTATTAGAGAGAGAGAGGGAGAGACTGGGAAGTCCTTGCTGTCATGTGGAGGGAGAGCTTGGTTGGAGGTATAAGGAGGAGGTGAAAGGATGACCTCACCCACTGTATCAGTGTCATGGGGGGAGGGAGAGAAAGATGAGAGGGAGGAATTTCAGTCAGTATCACATTGTATGAGAATCTAGCAGTTAGCAGCGCCACCATATTAGGTCTGTGACACTTTTAGTATGGTGAAAAGATATGACTATATATTCGTATCCCACAATATGTCTCTAATAGGTCTCTATTCTGTTTATTCTGTGCATAGTCTGTTATAACAAACAGCTTTTGTCTTCTACAGAAACAATATGCATAGCTACTGTGAATTCTGGTCTTTTATCTCGTTACAAATATTACATTTTTACATGTTTTGTGTGAGGGTGTACTTTGTGCGTTTGTACGAACGGTTAGTATGTATACCTCAGCCCTAACCACCTTCCCTCTGTGTCCTACAGTGTGTGTGGGTCGGCGCTGCCGCCCTGCCCTTCGTCATAGCACGTGTGGAGCCCTGGGGGCAGAGTGAGGCTGGGGGGGGCCCCAGGGCATGGGCAGTGTGTCCAGCGGGGCATCCTCTAGCACCAGCTCCTCAGGCCAACAGCAGCAGCAGCAGATTGCCATGCGGAGCGTGGGCACCCGCACCACCCAGCAGAACAGCCTGCCTCGCGCGCCCCCACCACCCCCCTCCTCCTCCTCCTCTTCCTCGTCCAACTCCACCCACAGGGGCAGGGGCTTGGAGGACAGGAGTTACAGCAGTGAGCGCTCCTCTCAGCCGGCTCCTCCTCTCACCCACGCTAAGGGGACCACAGTGGATGAGCGTAGCTTCGCCCCAGTGGAGAACTCTTCTTCTTCTTACTACGGGAGCGAGCGTCCCCTGCCTCTCTGTGAGGGTACCTCCTCCCATTCCAATAGCAACAGACAAGCCTCCAACGGCAACAGGGGTGTTTCCAATGGGAACCGAGTGGCGGCAGTGGCGGGTAACAGTGAGAGGCAGGTCAATGCAGTCTTTCTGAATGGTGGTGGTCGACATGATGGGCGGGACCAGAGGGATGGGCGTGAACAGAGGGATGGGCGTGAACAGAGGGATGGGCGTGAACAGAGGGATGGGCGGGACCAGAGAGATGGGCGGGACCAGAGGGATGGGCGGGACCAGAGAGATGGGCGTGACCAGAGGGATATGCGGGACCAGAGAGACGGGCGTGACCAGAGGGACGGACGGGACCAGAGGGACGGACGGGACCAGAGGGACGGACGGGACCAGAGGGACGGACGGGACCAGAGGGATGGGCGAGAAGGGGGAAGAGAGATGCAGAGAGGGCCGATGAGTTTAGACATTTGCGGGAACAACGTGGTCTCACAGAACAATGATAAGAACAGCAGCCAACAGCTGGCTCAGTACACAGATGCAGGGACCAGTGCAGCCAAGCTGGATAACCATAGCAACCCCCCCAACATCCTCCCCATGTCTGGGAAGCTAGAACCGGTTCAGGTGGGTCTCTGTCTCTGGGTGTCTGTCTGTCTGTCGTTTTTCTGCTGTGGTGTACCCAAATGCAAGTTTGAGAATGAGGGTGAAAGTGCGTTATACATGTGTTTTTTAAATGTCTACGTGCAGGCATGTGTATTTATGAGTTAGCTTTTATGCAATAAACAGCTGCCATAAATTGATCTACTGTACTTTGTTACCCAGCTGCTCAGTGCTGCCCATTATGACAGGACGTTGTTTACATGAAATACGATCTCCACCATGATCACATCTATGCATTGGAAGTCTTAATGTATCTGGTCTTCAGTGTAACAGTCTCTCATATTGTACATACATTTTTGTTATTAATCATCATATGCATACCAGTTATTATTATAATATAGCAGATAAGCTTTATCATGCATGCATATTTAGCAGCACATCCATAATCTCTGTATGCCTAATTGTCACAGATTAGTGTACAGTGCCCGCATTGTATTTCAGCACCAATGAAATTTCACATTCTACCCCATCCAGAGCACTGATGTATTGGTCCGCCCCTCGGCCTTCAAGCCTGTGGTGCCCAAGAGTTTCCACTCCATGCAGAACCTGGTGTGCCCCCCGCTGGCTGGAGCCGGAGGAGGCCGCAACGCCGGAGGAGGGGCTGGAGGGGGTCCCAGTGCGCCGGGACCCCTCAGAGACACAGACAGCCCTGGTAGCCGAGGTGGAGGTACCAGGGGCGGCGGCGGGGCCAGCAGCAGGGTCGGAGCCCAAGGGAGCCTTTCTGACTCAGGAAGGAACTCCCTAACCAGCCTGCCCACCTACGCTGGCTCGGGATACGGGCCACCTCCTGCCCTGGGGCCGCTGAGTGCCTCCACCAGCCACATCAATCGCCTGGGGGCCACTGGGGCCCTGGAGAAGTTAGATAAGCCTGGCGGCGTTGGCGGTGGTGGAGGTAATAGTGGATACCAGAACGGACTGAGCGCCTCGGATAGCGGTCACTCGTCCTCTGGGAAAAGCTCCTCATCCTATCAGAGGCTCAGCCACCTGAGTGACGCTCCTGCTCCGCTGCGCCCCTCGCCCTCCTCTGATGACCTCATCCAGGACCTGGAGGACCGGCTGTGGGAGAGAGAGCAGGAGGTGAGGAGGAAGCTAGGGCACGTGAGAGGGAGGATTTTGGGAGGGACTTTTCTATAGTCCAAATGTTCACAACATTAGCGTGGACGCTAGTTTAGCATGGATGCTGCAATTATGTTGGATAATCATTAATGAATCATGACAAATAATGAGGGTGAACTTTAGATGTACAAAGATCACATCCTCGCAAAATGCGAAAAACTGGTTGAGTGAGTTCATGGACTGGTCTGATAGCTATGGCTTCAGTTCACTAAGCGGACAACTGTATTGTTATTAGCTGACATTGATTTCCATAGATTGTATACAGCAGCCACTTTGTTAATTAACCATCCACTTCAGCAGTGGTTGGAAAGATTACAAACGCAGAGTTCATGATCATTCTAACAAAGTCCTCGTCTTCCCTTCTCTCAGGTGCTCCACATGCGGCGTAACTTGGACCAGAGCGAGGCGGCCATCGTCCAGGTGTTTGAGGAGAAACAGCGTGTGTGGGAGAGACAAATGGATGAGCTACGGCAGAACTACGCCTCCCGCCTGCAGCAGGTTACCACGCAACTACATCAGAACATTAGAATATACTGGATATTAAACTGATATAATAGTGAATTAGGGGTAGAACATACTCAATACACTCTTAGAAAATGGGTTCCAAAGGGGTATTTTGGCCGTTTCCAACAGAGTTCCCAAGTCATCCAGAACCCTTTTGTGTTTCCATGTAGAACCCTCAGTGGAAAGGGTCCTATATGTAGCCAAAAATGGTTCTCAAAGAATTCTTATTAAAACCAAAAAAAGTTTATTCTATGGAAACCTTCAGTTTGTAGCCACCAGTATACCTTGCCAAATGTTGAATGCTGGAGGCCTATTCTAAAATGTTGTTCTTTCCAGGTGACACGGCGTGCCCAGCGCTCCCAGAGTGCCTTGCAGGCCCAGATCAGCCGTCTGTCGCAGGACAAGCGGCGCCTCCAGGAGGAGATGGCTGCCCTGCTGGCCCAGAGAGAGGAGCTGGAGAGAAAGTGCCTTGACTACAGGAAGGAACAGGCCGACATCCTGCCCCGACTGGAGGAGACCAAGTGGGAGGTGAGCTGGAGTAATAGACGTGCAGGGAGATGCACAACAAGAAAGGCAAAATGGCAATACTGACCTATATCGTAATACATGCGCTTTACCTTGGTACTTGATCCATCTTCCAACCATCGTCATCCTCTACAGGTGTGCCAGAAGGCGGGGGAGATCTCCCTGCTGAAGCAGCAGTTGAGGGAGAGCCAGGCTGAGGTGACCCAGCGGGCAGGAGAGATGGTGGCCCTCCGGGGGCAGCTGAAGGAGGCCAACGCCCAGCTGAGGGAACGGGAAGAGGCCATGCTGGGCCTCAAGGACTCCTACAGCACCAAGAGCCTGGAGCTGGAGCGCTGCCAGGGGGAACTGCAGAGGACGCTTACTGAGGTAGGGCTGGTTTCTGAAGTGCCACTGGCCTGAAACATTTTGTTTGAAACAGTTGTTCTGCGCTGTGCACAAGAAGATGCTATACAGTCATGGTCACAAGTTTTGAGAATGACACAAATACAACTTTTCACAGTCTGCTGCACAGTCTGCTGCCTTTCACAGTGTTGATGATGGCAATTTGCATATACTCCAGAATGTCATGAAGAGTGATCAGATGAATTGCAATGAATTGCAAAGTCCCTCATTGCCATGAAAATTTAATTAATCCCCAAAAAAGCATTTCCATTGCATTTCAGTCCTGCCACAGAAGGAACAGCGGCCATCATGTCAGTGATTGTGTCATTAACACAGGTGAGACAAGGCTAAAGATCACTCTGCCATGCTGATTGAGTAAGAATAACAGACTGAAAGCTTTAAAAGGAGGGTGGTAGTTAAAATCATTGTTCTTCCTCTGTCAACCATGGTTACCTGCAAGGAAACACCTTCCGTCATCATTGCTTTGCACAAAAAGGGCTTCACAGGCAAGGAAATTGCTACTAGTAAGATTACACCTAAATCAAACATTTATCAGATCATCAAGATCTTCAAGGAAGTGTCAAGGTGTCAGGGCGCCAAAGAACATCCAGCAAGCGCCATGAAAATCTCCAGAAAAAACATCAGGGGCAGACTGATATTCTGCAAAAATTACAGGGATTGGAATGCCGAGGACTGGGTTAAAGTCATTTTCTCTGATGAATCCCCTTTCCGATTGTTAGGGCCATCTGGAAAACACCTAGTCCGGAGAAGACAAGGTGAGCACTACCATCAATCCTGTGTCATGCCAACAGTAACGCATCCTGAGACCATTCATGTGTGGGGTTGCTTCTCAGCCAAGGGAGTGGGTTCACTCACAATGTTGCCTTAGAACACAGCCATGAATAAAGAATGGTACCAACACATCCTGAGAGCAACTTCTCCCAACCCTCCAAGAACAGTTTGGTGACGACCAAACTGTCTTTTTCAGCATGATCAAGCACCTTACCATAAGCCAAAAGTGATAACTAAGTGGCTCGGGGAACAAAACATCTACATTTTGGGTCCATGGCCAGGAAACTCCTCAGACCTTAATCCCATTGAGAACTTGTGGTCGTTCCTCAAGAGGCGGGTGGACAAACACAAACCCACAAAATCGGACAAACTCCAAGCATTGATCATGCAAGAATGGGCTGTCATCAGTCAGGATGTGGCCCAGAAGTTAACTGACAGCATGCCAGGGTAGGTTGCAGAGGTCTAGAAAAAGAAGGGTCAACACTGCATATATTGACTCTTTGCATAATCTTCATGTAATTGTTCTTCATGTAATTGTAAATAAAAGCCTTTGACACTAATGGAATGTTTGTAATTATACATCACTATACCATAGTAACTACTGACAAAAAGATCTAAGAACACTGAAGAAGCAAACTCTGTGGAGACCAATACTTGTCTCATTCTCCGAACTTTTGACTATGACTGTACATTTGCATTTTTGAGTCCCTACCACGCATGCAGATGCAGAGAACATGCTTCCATCGAAACACATTCTCCCTCTTCCTTCAGAATTGCCCCATGTGCACATTTGACCCCCACCAATGTCATATCTCTGTCTTTCTAGGTTTCTGTGCTGAGGGACAAGCTGGGCATGTTTGAGGCTGAAGTTATGGGTCTAAAGCGGGCCCTTGGGGAGCTCAGTGCCAGAGAGAGGGCACTGGACACCAGCGGTGTGGGGAGCAGGGAAGCATCCAGGAACAGAGGGGGGCTTCCATCCCCGCACAGTCCACCTGAGGGATCTGCCTTTGCCTTCCCAGCCCTACCTCCACCCCCTGTACCTCCTCCAGATGCCATGTTGAGTTTGCAGAGCGATGAGGCGAAAGTTCAGCGGCAGGAGGCCAACCAGTTCCAGGAGGTCCATCTGCGTCAACAGGAGGCTCACCAGCGCCAAGAGGCTCAGTTGCGCCAAGAAATCCACCAGCAGCGCCAGGAGGCCCACCAGCAGTGGGAGGAGTCAGGGGATCTGCGTCGGCAACTGGAGCGGCTCCAAGGTGAGCTGCGTTTGGAGCGGCAGCAGCGCGAGCGACAGGCCCTCACCTTCAAGAAGGAGCGGCATGTGTGGATGGACGAGAAGGAGCGTGTGCTTAAGTACCAGGCCCAGCTGCAGCTCAGCTATGTGGAGACGCTGCAGAAGAACCAGGCGCTGGAGCTGCGCGTTGGCCAGCTGGGCTCCAAGCACACCTCAACCAGCACCACCCCGTCACCCACCTCACCACCCCCGCTGTCCCTGGCCCCCATCCCCCTGCCCGCCCCCGCCACCCCACTACCTTCCCTCTCCCTCTCTCTCTCTCCCCCGCCACCCCTGGCTGAGGACGACAACCCCCCACCAAGCCTCCACCAGCTGGCCCCCCCTTGGCCAGTCCCCACCCGTCTGGAGAGAATAGAGTCCACCGAGATCTAGATGGAATGAGCTCTAGATGATATGAGCTCTAGATTGAATGAGCTCTAGATGATACGAGCTCTGGGTTTTATGAGCTCTAGATGATATGAGCTCTAGATTTTATGAGCTCTAAATGATAAGTGCTCTAGATCGATGGCCCTTCAGAATGGTGCATATCTGTTCAATTCAGCTTTATACAAACTTTATACAAACAACAAAACAGTACCACATAGCGCCTGTATCAATAGTATACATTTGGTACAGTAATTATACTAACTGCTGCGTCGGGGCAGTCCCAGGATGCACTGCACTAAGAATAGCCGCCCATCATGGAGGACAATTAGGACGGGAACGAAAAAGAAAATGTCACACTGGTAATATTCATCCCACTTGTTCGCAGGTTTCTGGTCTGATGATCCGCTTTCCACAAGTAGACACGTCCTGAGTCATTCCTGGAAAAGCTATTGTTACATTGACCTGAGCATATTACTTTATATATATATATATATATATATATATATATATATATATATATATATATATATATATATATATATATATAATACTTTATTGTAGCAGGAAAGATTAATTAATTAATACATATCTCAGCCAAAATGTGTTTCCTCCCAATGGGAAAGGATTGAACAAGGATTGAAACGTGTAAATCCAACATAGGTGTACATGGACATATACACACAACACAGCCCCAAAGACTTTTAAAATCGTCACGGAGAGCTCTCTTTACTTGCACAAACAGGGTTAGGGGGAAACAAGACTGCCCACAATCAGCTACAGTTATTGTAGGCCTAAACTGATCACAGCAAATACATTTCAATCAGACCATAGTCACTAGAACACCTATATCATTATTTCTGGTATTGCTTCCAAATTATGGATGTATATTTTCAATGAAAACAGCAGTAGCATTTCTCTTTATTTTCCAATAACATTGGGTTCAACAGTGGAAAAAACTTGCAAGTTTAAGTTTGTTCAATCCGAGGAAGTCCAACCAGAAGTCAAACATTACTGCAATCAAATTGACGAATAATCGTAATTAGATTTTGGCAATCTAAAAGTGATGTCACTGATTAATTTAGACAGGGCTGTATACACCACGACAAGGCAGATTCATAAATGGGATATCGTAAGACTACAGTATCTCCCCAGACATTTTAGGCATGTGTACTGATGCACCTACATACAAAATCCATTTTTGTACAACAAAATATATGTAGGTGCAAATCAAAATGGACTTCTTTTGCCATATAAGGCATCTAGATATTTTGAAAGTTGCTCTTTATACCCCTAAAGTTCACATTATTCAAATCCAGTGGGACATATTTTGGCATTTCTGACATCCATTGTATGGAAGTATAACCAGCCTTCCAAGGAATTTCTTAGTTGCTACATGGAGTTGGTTACACCGAAGTCCTCTTAAAAATGTGCAAGTAAATATACATGGAAGGAAGGTTGAATGTCAATTTGCAAAAAATAACTAGTTTTGCCAGAATACAGTCATAACACACTTAATAGCTAGAGTACTGTAGATCCGCTTTTGTTATTTATATCTTTAGCAGACGAATGGCATTTTATTCAGTTACACTGGGGAGCAGAATGTAGTTCGGTTTGTCGCGAAATACATGAATATGATTGGGAATTCCAATTAATATTTGTATCCATAATCAATAGCTTCTCCCAGGTCTTCCTCCCATTTCGGTTTTACAATTTTTGTGTCATAAGGAAAAGCCTCTATCAACCTCTGATACAGTAGAAATCAGCTTTAAAGCTTTGCCGGACTGCCTTAAAATAGTCTCAGATGTTGACGCTTCTAGCTTGTCCTGTGTGTGCTGCACAGAAAGTGTCATATTTGCAAAAACGTAAAAGAACTGAGAGTCTGTTCTGTAGTTTGTCTATAGAGAGCGGTGTTCACATGACGTAGCGATGCAAAAATGAACTGATTCCCTTTTCTGCCCAAGACGTAAATATGCTGTCCTAAATTGTAGGGACCGATAGAGTATTTCAGTATGTTTATAGGGGATAGAGGCTTATTCCCTTTCATTAATGTGTGATCAGTTTCTTATATTTCATATACCATTGGAGGCCACTGAACCTTAATTGAGGAGAATGGGCTAATATTAATAACTGGAGGCAATGGAATGGAGTTAAACACATTAAGCCCATTGTGAGATACTACCAGTATTTCTAATTGAGGTCACTGTCATGGGGTTATCCGGAGCTTTCTGTCAATACTTTAGCTTACAAACAAGTCAAAACCAGAGGACACATGAGTGGCTCTAGCCCAAGTGCTATTTCACTTACACTATTACGTTAGCAGAAACTGGCTGCCCAGTAATAGTTTCATATTAGGAAGTCCAAGGCCGGATTCATTTTATTGTAGATACAGAATATAAAGATATGGTTTCTATAAACCCTGCAGCTCTAAATGAAAGTAGAAATGTAGCTCATATGTTTAAGAAAATATCAGGTATTGCATTTGACAGTAAAGAATTAGGAAGACATTGATTTGAATGTTGTTGACTCTCTTCAGTAGTGATGGTGGAGGGGTTTTGCCTCACTTTACATTTTGTATATTTTCTAACATTTGAGAGTAATTATTATACACATATTTCAACAAAGTTGATATAAGCAACCTGTAGATTTTTCAAGTAAAATTGAGACGATAGCATATCCATATATTATAAAAAGCAAGACTGTGTGTCATAGAGCAATTCTCAAAGCAGTTGAAATCATTTTCAACAAAAGTCCTGTAGAATTGTTTCAAATCAAGCCAAATACTACAAAACATATATTACTAAAATCAACAAATACTGAACGTAAGGAATGAAAACTCCCAGTTTGACGATGTGTAGGATTTACCTGACAGTGTACAGACAACTTATGAGCATTATAATTTTACAAAAAAAAGAATAAAATGAAAGATAACATTCAACACTACTGGTGTTAGTGTTAGTCTTGCGGCATGACTGTTGGACATGAATAGTTACTATGTGTCCCTAACCAATTGTCCAGGGTCAGTCCTTCAGTTTATTTCAAATTGTTACCATAGGTAAAGACAAATATGAATCAGGTAAACCGGGAGATCCACACACGCAGCCTCCCCATGTGGATTTATTTGTGCCAATATGACAAACCACCAACCAAATGATCAAGACAAGCAAAATGTTAGGACACACAAGTGGTTTATGCGATGGATATTAGATGTGTTTTTCAGGAGTATGTGGCACTGTGTTGGGGTAAGGAGACCTGCGAGAGAGAGAGAGCTTGGTTCAGAAGTTTGGAACCCAATTGGGCAGGATTTCAGAGATTTAAATGCTTTGATGGAACTGCAGCTGTGAATAGTTAACAGCACATTGTATTGGAGGTTGTAGAAGCCTTTGTTTCCTACTTCTTGATTCATGTACTACTGTTTGTGTGTTCCGCTGGGCTGACATTAGCTGCAGTGACTGAGGATGGCCACCGTGTGGCAGTAACAACTGACACAAACTGGCCTGATCCATCCCGGGATGAAGAATCGTTTGCAAACCACTTTCTTTTTGCATTTTTCCTTCGTTTCAAAACTATGTAGGCAACAGCTAAATGCAACTTGTAATTTGTTGATGTTCTAACTGCGTTTGGTCTCTGTTGATATTTCTAAAAGTGACAGAAAGGGTGTGTAAGTGATTCTTAATAATGATTCCTTAAACACAGGTTGGTCCATGAAGCTGCTTCTCTGAGCAAAGTGTTTAAGATCACTAGCAGCAGGTTGCAGCTGAGCCAGCAGCCGTGATGGTGTGAGATACTAATGAATGATGGGATTTAGACTTTATCGGAAGAGTAAAGCATTTTAAAAATGATTCTTTGAGATATAAAGATTTGTGTGGTGTACTTGTTTGAACAAGGCCCATCCTTATTTGAGAAAAAATAGTGGATATGTCAATATATACTACCTTTATAGATATCTAGATTATATTTGGCTATATCGGACATTTTACAATATATTAACTTATTCTAAACATTATGGTGTGTACAGTATATGTTGACATATATTTTTACATGGGTCTGGGAACATTAGAGAATTTCTTTGCGAAGTGATTTAAGAAGTGAGAACTTAAAGAATAAGAAAAAGAGAATGTGTTGTTGGAATGAAGGTGAAAAGAGTAAAGGAAAGGAAGAAGAATGTGAGAGAGGGTTTGAGGCCCACATACCCTCTGTTTTGAGGCAACATTTGCTGCTATGTACCTCTGTTGTGTCCTGCTGTGTTCTTGGTAGAGACAGAAAGACAGTGTACTTGGATGTAAATATAATTGTTATTTATTATGTGTACATATATATTCAAATATATCAAGCTATTGAGTGTGAATACTTTAAGAGGATTATTGTGAATTAATGAGACAGACATTTCCGCTTTTATTTTTTAAACTATTTCAATATAAATATATAAATATATACATATATGAAATCTTTTTAATTTTGATCTATTATAAGTTAAATAGATAAGCATATGTTTAAAACCCATTGTCTGTTTCTTTTTATTGTTGTTTCAACTCTTGTCTTAAAAGACAAAATGCTATCAAGTTTCTTTTTGTATCATTTTATATTATTTCTTATTTTGTGTTACTGAAAAATGGCTTGAAGAAAACATATCTTATATTAATTTAATTAATAAAGAATTGATCAAATCATTTATTCATCTTAAATGCCTTTTTTTATTAACAACAGCATGCACTTACAATCATAAATCCAATGAATTAATCAATCATTTCTAGCTTTCAGTTAAATTTGGATGTAGCTAATATCTTATTAGAAATATAATGGGCCTATCATTATAAACCATATACTCGATTAATAACTTTAAATGAATTGGAGCAACCGCATTACGGTAACATTTCTTTCAGTAACTGCGCCCCTAGTGAGAAACAAGTGGGTAGTTACTTCGACTAAGTTCGCTTTTGGTTAACGCTAGGTTTGTCCCTGCAGAACAACGGTAGGTCAGCGTCTCATCGACCTTATAATAATGACATGCACGTTGCTAATATGTCATACGAAATAATATCAGTCTTTACTTGTTGAAGAGTATAGCTATTTCTGGTGAGTTGTTCCTTGTTGCGATGATGTGGCCATCTGCAACTGGTCAGAATTGTGGAATATGTTAGCGCATACAATTCAACATACTGTACAGTAATAGGTAGCTAACTAGCCAGTGGTTAGCAATTTAGCAGGATAGCTAGAGTGTACTGTGCTGTTTCAAAATGAAATGTTAGTATGATCTGATGAAGTATTTCGGTTTATGAATAGAGTTGCTTAGCTCACTATTACAACAATAATATTTGTATTACGGTATAATTTCTAAATTTCCACATGGAACCTCTAAGCAATTGAGGTTGAAAAGACATTGAAAAGACGTCTTAGAAAATATTTTGCTCAGTGCACTAAATTGTGTTGTCAGTTCGTTTAAGAGTATGTGAACATAGAAATGCAACATCACGTCATTACACACAAGGTGTAAATCTATATCTTATTTATAGTTCAACATACAACCTATTCACGCTGCTGTATATTCTCTGACTTGCATTTTTTAAGGTGGATGTCAGCAAACGCAATATGTCAACATGTGGCCAGGCTACGCCATCACTCTGTAGCCCTCCATAGGCAGATCCTCAGGGTTGGGCGTCTGCACAGCGCTTGTGGAGAACCTGCATCAAAGGATGAGGAGGAAGAGGGAGGGAGGGAGGAGGATCTTCCCAGGGTCTACAAGTTACAGTACAACCCCTCCTCTTATCCCCAACCCCACTGTCATCCTGGAGCCTCCTTGAGCAGACTGGAGATAGACGACGAAGAACAAAGTCAATCCAGCCTCACCTCCACCTTCAGACAGAAGAGTAACCACTACAGTGTCAGCTCCTCACGTCGCCTGTCCAGCACCAGGAACACTCTGCTGAACTTGGCCTTCAACAGTGGCTCTGGGGCTCAGATGAAAAACACAGATCCTATCACCCCAGATGTCAAAGGAGACCCCCGTGCTTTTCAGAGATGTCGCCCGGAGTACTCAACTATGACCCTTGACCTTTCTCAAAGGCCTGCCCCAATCCAGATGAAGCAGGCCTTCCTCCTTTTGCACAAAGTGTCCCTCATGAAGGGCAGTATGGGACCTGCAGATGTAGTCGGTTTCCTCACCAAACTCAGTCACCTGCCCCCTGAACAGACATCAGTGGTGAGGGGTGACACGCGTTTTAACATGCTGCTCCGCTACTCAGTGGAACATCTGCGCTACTTCACCCATTGTCAGCTGCTGGATGTGATGAGGTCATTTATTTGGCTGGGCCTGCCCCCCTCTCACAGCATATTGGGGCTGTATGAGGCTGAGCTGGTCCACAAGGGACGGGAGATGGACCTCCACCAGCTTCTGCTGGCAGCAGACGTGTGGCGATGCCTTGGGAGGTCAGTCCCGCAGTACTTGCAGTGCGTCTATGACTGTGCCAGCCTGCACTTAGCACAGGTAGGTATCCCTGAGCTAGTCCATATGCTCTATGTGATAGGGGAAGGGAGACGTTGCCCCAAAGAGTTAGTTCACCCCTTAGAGCAGATACTGATGCGTCACCTGCAAGATCTAGAGCCAGAGGAGATAGGTGCTGTGTGCCTGGCCCTGTTCAAGTCCCAGACAGCTCTTTCAGACGGTGCGGTGAAACGGCTGGTGGACAAGGCTCACTCGGTGGTGTACGAGATGAGTGACTTTGCCATGGTGAACGTGATGAAGCTGCTGCGCTTCAGCTACTTGGACCATCAGCTGTGGCTGGAGGCTATGGCGCATGAGGTACCTCGCCGCTCGCCCGGCATGGGGGTCCAGGGGCTAATGCATGTGTCTCTGACTTGCTCCGCCCTGCATTACCGGGACGAACGAATCCTCCTGTCTGTAGCCGAGCGCCTGCCATCTTTGGCGCTACACTGTCGGAGCAAGGACTCTGGCAAGCTGATGTGGGCATTTGGGACCCTGGGTGTCCAGCCTAGCCAGTGCCCCGACTTCTACCCCAGCCTTATAGAGGCCTTTCGGCAGAGAGAAGATGAGTTCCAGCGCTATCCGGAACATCTCCTTACCGGCCTTCTTGGCCTGGCTTTCACCTCCCAGTTCCCCGAGGACCTTCTGAATTTAGCCTTGAGCCCTGATTTTGTGAGTCTCGCCACCAGGTCCAAACAGCTGGAGCTGAAGAAAGACTTGTTCACTCTGGACGGGACGGTGGCGTTGGAGCTGCCTCACTGGACCGGTCCTCGGCTGAGCAAAACGCTGCAGGAGGAGACGACAAAGATGCTCTGGCATTTTGCCCAGAAGGACCTGTGTCAGAAGGCAGAGGTCCTTGAGGCTGAGGCGGTGTTACGGGACCTTTTAGGTGGAGAGCAGTTTGTGAGCAAACGAATGATTCTGCCTCACACCCGCTCCATTGACCTCGAGGTTAATCTGGACTCTTCTGGACGGCCGCTGCCCCTGACCTCGGCTCAGGCACACAGCGTTTCCTCCCCGCATGACTCTGCTACTCAAAGCTGGGAGAGCGTAAACACAGGAGTGACTCTAACCCAGGACCTTTTAACCAAACTTACCCATAGTAGGAAAACAAAGACCCCCTTACCTCCAGCCCAAGCTGCAGAGCGGCCCCTACTCCAGAGGACAGAGCCGGATGAGGGGGGCGTGTTGTTCAGTGTGGGAGTTGACCTGACAGAGGGGCTTGTGGGAGCTCTCATCAAACGTGGCAATGCGATCCCTAGGGCCGACCACATAGCCTCCAGACTCCCAATACGGCTGGCCATCCAGGTGACCAACCGAAATCACTACTGCTACCATTCCCAAAGGCTGATGGGTCTGCACGCCATGAAGAGGAGGCAACTGTTGATAGCTGGTTACCAAGTGGTGGAACTGCCTCACCGCGAATGGTTCCCACTTCTGAGGCGACCGCGCGCTGAGAAAATGGCCTACATGCACTGCAAGGTTTACGGCACCCTAGACTGACCCAGATCACAGTTTTAGCCAGGATCAGTGATCAGCGAGTAAATTACGACTGAGATTTTGAACAACAGCCAAACTTGACTTGCTCCATGTCATGTGTTAGAACATTTTACTTGACAGGCTATTACAGCTGTGCCATCATAACCTTGACAGAAATGTATAAATTCTGGGTGTACAGTAAAGCAATTCCCTACAGTTCAGATGTTTGCTGTCGTTTATTAAATGTTTAATGGTCTATAAATTAGGCTTTGGCTGAGGATTGACCTTTTCTCTTTCAAGAAAAGTCTCAACCACTTTCGCTAAAGATTCAGAAGTTTCGGTGCTAATGTTCGGTGCTAATGTTCGGTGCTAATGTTCGGTGCTAATGTTCGGTGCTAATGTTCGGTGCTAATGTTCGGTGCATGTGTTTTCTCTCCATTCCAGGGCTATTCCGCTATGTTCCTTGCACATACTTTTTTGTTCTTGTGGAGGCTAATTTAACCTTTTAAATGTCATTGCTGCAAAAAAAAACATTGTGTGCTCTACCAAACAGTTAAGTAGAACATTAAAGGGTTAAGATCTAAACATAATTAATAAGACAGTACGTGATTGGAATTTACTTGTTCCACCTACTATGCTGTAGCCAGGGATGGGCAGTATTTATGATTTATGTATTTAAAATACGTATTTCAAATACAAAAATGTATTTGATAGGCTGAAGGAAAATGGATTAGTATTTTGTATAAAAATAAGTCATCTGCTAGTGTTGGTCCACTGTGTCAATACAGCCATCAAGATTTTAGAGCACTTTATCAGCTGATAAGCTTTATGAAGATGCTGATTTCCTTCTCCAGCAGATAGCTCAGTGGTGGAGTCAGACTGGTAGTTGGAAGGTTGCCGGTTTGATTCCCGACTCTGCTAAATGTAGTTTCCTTGGGCAAGACACTTAACTTTAAGTTGTCCCAAATTGTACTTTGGATAAAAGCATCTGCTAAATTATTAAGTTGTACAAAATGTAGATAGGAGCATCAACTAAATCTGTGTACTGTTGAATGGACGGATCAAATAAGAAAATAAATGGAAGGTTTGCAAAATGATTTCATGGTCCCTTGTGAAAGTATTTTGAGTATTTTTTTTAAATGAAAATATAGTATTTTATTTTGATACATGGTGTGGCTGCTGTATTTTGTAGTTTAATACAATTAAAATGAATGTATTTTGTATTTTACATGCAAATTTATTTTAAAGTATCTTTGCCCATCCCTGGCTGTAGCCGGTTTGCAGTTTGATAGTAAGTTTGATTGTTTGATCTGCGTCAATCAAGAATGGACATTACCATTGAAAACTCTTTACCAACCGGGACACCACTGTTTGCTTTTTTCATTTATTTTTTTAAACAATCTGCAGCCGCAATGTAACAATCCCCAATGATTTGCACGTCATATAGGTGCTGTGGTTCACAAATCTCTCATGGCAACCCCCAGCCATTGTATTACAAGTATTCCAAAGCTAACACCCGAACCAACTTGTGTATTAATTAACAAGTAACAAGTCCTACCTAATACATGCAAACTAGTGTAGGGGTGTCCAAACCCTTCCATGGAGGGCCTAGTGTTTTCACTTGTACAAGCCTGATGGAGTATCTCACTAATTGGTTAGGATCTCCCCTCACCTGGCAGTCAAGGTCCTAATTTGGCTCTAATTGAAGGGAAAGACCAAAAACCAGCATACACTAGGCCCTCTGTGGAAGGGTTTGGACACCCCTGAGTTAAGGGACTCAATTAAATGTAGACCTCTGTGGGGGTAGGTGAAGTTTAAAAACAGGCCAAGGTTTATCCATCCATATACACCCAGACTTATTTACTTCAAGGTATGTATATTTCTTCTTCACTGTGCCCTCTCACTCCCCATTGATTTCCATTTTTACCATTTGATGAATTTAATAAGGGATTCAAAGTAGCATCTTCAATTTGAGAACATGCAGCCTTTTTTGTATGTAGGGGACATAATAACATGCAAATATTCATGAGGGACTGATTGTTCAATCACTTGAATCTCCATAAACGATTTATTTGTGAGTGTTTGTGAGTGTGGGAGATGTAATAGTTGGATGTCAAGCTTACACAAGAACACAGAAAAATTAAGGTGTTGTGACTGGAATTAATTCAGCATTATTTAGTCTGTTCTTGTGGCAAGATGTAGGCCTTTTAAAAGGGATAAGAAACACATTTTATTTAAGGCAGTATCTGTTTTGCTCTCTAAAACAAGTAAGCGGCTCTTTCTTTTTGACAAAGTGTTATAAAATATAAATAACTACTTCCATTAATGTGAATGTTTGCCACATTATTTCACACAGCATTGTACTGTCAGTGACAGTTAGCAGGCTTTCAAGCTGAGAATTGAAAATAAATTGCAGCACTAAAATGTAATTATTTTTATGTTATATACATGTAGAGCATGTGTTGTGTAATTATGTATGATCAAATGTATTATCTTGCCTATAAGCCCACATTGACAATAATAATCTACCAAATCAGTAATTTTATGATTTAATTTGAGGCTTTTTTACTGTCACTAATTAACACAACAAACACTATAGGCCTACAAAATGCATTATTACTGTGATAATGCACCCATTATTTGCATAGATTACAGTGTGTCGGTCAGAGGGCTTTTTCTATAATAACCAAAAACAATATATGATATACTCTGATCACCCATAACATTATGACCAACCACCTAATATTGTGTAGGTCCCGAATGCAACAAACTGCAATGCACTGTGTTCTGACACCTATCAGAACCAGCACAAACTTTAATTTTTTGCCAATTTGCCCTGCCTCCTGCAGTATGTCCGGGAAAGTAGTGGACTTAGTTGTTGCATTGCATGACAGTCTATGTCATGATAGTCATGGGTTCGAGCCTGACTATGGGTTCTCTTGACTTTCCCCGGGCCTCCTGCACGAGGCAGTGCAAATTGGCATAGTGATGGCCGTATTTAGATAATAAAGCAGATTATCTATACTACCACCTCGCTCTCCAGCGACTCCTTGTGTTCAGATCTGACACCTGTGGGTTCAACTGCGGAAGTATAGTTGTTGAACATAATCATCCTGTGCATGATCTGACTAAAGGCTTCCAAGTTGAATTTGCAGTGTGAAATGTATCCAGACCTACTTATATTATTATGGCATCTAGATGACAGTAATATACACTGCTCAAAAAAATAAAGGGAACACTTAAAAACACAATGTAACTCCAAGTCAATCACACTTCTGTGAAATCACACTGTCCACTCAGGAAGCAACACTGATTGACAATCAATTTCACATGCTGTTGTGCAAATGGAACAGAAAACAAGTGGAAATTATAGGCAATTAGCAAGACACCCCCAATAAAGGAGTGGTTCTGCAGGTGGTGACCACAGACCACTTCTCAGTTCCTATGTTTACTGGCTGATGTTTTGGTCACTTTTGAATGCTGGCGATGCTTTCACTCTAGTGGTAGCATGAGACGGAGTCTACAACCCACATAAGTGGCTCAGGTAGTGCAGCTCATTCAGGATGGCACATCAATGCGAGCTGTGGCAAAAATGTTTGCCGTGTCTGTCAGCGTACTGTCCAGAGCATGGAGGCGCTACCAGGAGACAGGCCAGAATATCAGGAGATGTGGAGGAGGCCGTAAGAGGGCAACAACCCAGCAGCAGGACCGCTACCTCCGCCTTTGTGCAAGGAGGAGCACTGCCAGAGCCCTGCAAAATGACCTCCAGCAGGCCACAAATGTGCATGTGTCCACTCAAACAGTCAGAAACAGACTCCATGTGGGTGGTATGAGGGCCCGACGTCCTTGGCATTTGCCAGGGAACACCAAGATTGGCAAATTCGCCACTGGCGCCCTGTGGTCTTCACAGATGAAAGCAAGTTCACACTGAGCTCATGTGTCAGACGTGACAGAGTCTGGAGACGCCGTGGAGAACGTTCTGCTGCCTGCAACATCCGTCAGCATGACTGGTTTGGTGGTGGGTCAGTAATGGTGTAGGGTGGCATTTCTTTGGGGGGCCGCACAGCCCTCCATGTGCTCGCCAGAGGTAGCCTGACTGCCATTAGGTACCGAGATGAGATCCTCAGACCCCTTGTGAGACCATATGCTGGTGCGGTTGGCCCTGGGTTCCTCCTACTGCAAGACAATGCTAGACCTGGCTGGAGTGTGTCAGCAGTTCCTGCAAGAGGAAGGCATTGATGCTATGGACTGGCCCGCCCATTCCCCAGACCTGAATGCGACTGAGCACATCTGGGACATCATGTCTCGCTCCATCCACCAATGCCACGTTGCACCACAGACTGTCAAGGAGTTGGCGGATGCTTTAGTCCAGGTCGGGGAGGACATCCCTCAGGAGACCATCCGCCACCTCTTCAGAAGCATGCACAGGCGTTGTAGGGAGGTCATACGGGCATGTGGAGGCCACACACACTACTGAGCCTCATTTTTACTTGTTTTAAGGACATATCATCAAAGTTGGATCAGCCTGTATTGTGGTTTTCCACTTTGATTTTGAGTGTGACTCCATGTCCAGACCTTTAGGGTTGATAAATTTGATTTCCATTAATAATTTGTGTGATTTTGTTGTCAGCACATTCAACTATGTAAAGACCAAAGTATTTCATACGATTAGTTCATTCATTCAGATCTAGGATGTGTTATCTTAGTGTTCCCTTTATTTTTTTGAGCAGTGTAGTTATGTCAGGAAATAATTGGACACTGACACAAGTTTTGTTATTTTCACTATTTACCAAAATATATTCAATAATGCTTAAAGTGCAGTCTTCCCATCCAAATTAGAGGAATTACAGCCATTTAGTATGTAACCCCCTCTTTTTTAAAAGACCAAAAGTAATTGGACAATTGACTCAAAAGCTGTTTCCTGGACAGATTTGGGCTATTCCTGCATTATATCCCCATCAATTAAGCAGGTGAAATGTCTGGAATTGATTTCAGGTGTGGCATTCTCAGTTTCTTTGAACCCACAACATGCGTTGGTTCAAAGGAGATCTCAATGCAAGTAAAACAGACCATCCTTAGCATGCAAAGAATATCAAACAGTGAGATAGCAGAAACATTAAGAGTGGCCTAATCAACAATTTGGTACATTCTGAGAAAAAAGGAACACACTGGTTGCAAAAAAAAGGCCAGGACATTTACGGAATACAAGCCTAGAAATCTAGACGCACCCTAGCAGCAGCAAATATAAATTGCAGCTAGGGTCAGTCTAGCAACTCTCCGTTGACTTGCGAGCTGGAAAAAACAAATTCTGGTAAGGCCAATCACAACGTGGGCGGGCTTAACGATATTACGGGAAAACAAAGAAATGGTTGCTGCTGCTGGCGAACAGCGGTCTTTCGAATCGGCTTTGGCTGCAACTCTGGTAGACTTGGAGTTAATCTTTTTTTTGGGAAAATAACAAAGAACGGCACTGAAGTCATTCTTACAAAAGGAAGATGTGTTCGGAGATTTGCCGACCAGACACTTTGCTCTGGTTGGTTGTAGTTCTATCCTATTGCGTGCATAGGGAATTTGAAAGACAAGCGTTTATCCCGCCCCTCGGATTGAGCCTGCAATGGTGAGTTCCCAGACCCAACATCTTGATATGGGTCTCGTTTGCCAGGCTAACAAAATACAGTAGTGTTGGGTGATCGTAGGTAAAGAAAAACCCCTTCACAACATCCAGCCAAGAAGAACACTCTCCAGAAGGTAGGAATAGCATTAACCAAGTCTATCAAAGAGAAGACTTGATGAGAGCAAATACAGAGGGTTCACCACAAGGTGCAAACCACTCATAAGCCTAAAGAATTGAAAGGACAGATTTATTAGACAACATCTCCAAAAGCCAGCCCGGTTCTGGAACAGCATTCTTTGGACAGATTAAACTAAGATCAACCTGTACCAGAATGATGAGAAGAAAAAAGTATGGATAAGGCTTTGAAGGGCTCATGATCCAAAGCATACCACATCATCTGTAAAACACGGTGGAGGCAGTGTGATGGCATGGGCATGCATTGCTTCCAATGGAACTGGGTCACTAGTGTTTATTGATGATATGACAGAAGACAAGCAGACGGATTAATTCTGAAGTGTATAGGGACACATTGTCTGCTCAGATTCAGCCTAATTCAGCAAAGTTGATTGGACGGCGCTGCACTTTACAGATGGAAAATGACCTAAACCATACTGCGAGAGCAAAGCAGAAGGCAAATGAGTGGAATATTCTGAGTCAATCACCTGATCTCAAACCGATCAAGCATGAATTTCACTTCCTGATGACCTAAAGCAGAAAGACCCACAAACAAACAACAACCTTAGACAGCTGCAGTAAAGGCCTGGAAAAGCATCACAAAGGAGAAAACCCAGCGTTTGGTGATGTCCATGCATTCCAGACTTTAAGCAGTTATTGCCTGCAAAGGATTTTAGACAAAGCATTGAAAATTAACATTTTATTTATGGTTTTCTTAATTTGTCCAATACCATTTGAGCCCCTGAAAAACAGAGAGATTGTGTATGAAAATGTTTGCAATTCCTAAATGTTTAATCTCGTATTTTTGTTCAACCCCTTGAAGTAAAGCTGAAAGTCTGGTGTACCAGTGGCGGCTGCTGGTCTTTCAAAGAAGGGAAGCTCATTTTTGGTCTACATCATAAAAATTGTCCATTTATTTATACGTAAATTCTGCCCTTATGTTCCTTTTCAGAAAATGCTCTGTGACCCTGTCGTACCAACTAGGCGTCTTTTACAGTGACTTAACCAGTGTCCTCTCAATGGCCAGCAAAGCTAGGCTGCTTAAGCTTAAACGGCCTTGGCCCATTGAGTTACGGGTGTAGGACTTGAGCCGCTTTAAACAGGAGAAGCTCCTTTCTACACCTGCAGATGTAGCTCCAATTGTTGCCACTAATGAGAACAGTTTGTAAAGCTGAGGCATTGCACTGTACAACTTCATCTCTTTAAGTAACACTAAACGTTGAGGAATCTGCTCCAAGATGTTATCAAGGATGGCCACAAATTAAATGTTGTGTTGAGCCTTCTTAGTGTTTTATGTGTATTATATATCATATTAGTGCCCCATCACTCCTGTTCAAAAGGTGATTTGACCGAAACCAAAAATATGGAAAATCTTAAAAATGGCGTTTCCATCCAGGATGCTCATAACACCAGGGTTGTGGATATGAATCCCATAGGACACTGGTACAAAACAAAATCTGAAAATGTATCCATACATTACGCTGGATAACAGCATCTGAAAAATAACATGGATGTGTTAAGTGACAGATTACTTATAGTATTTTTATATCACTTTATTAATACTCATAAAAAGTTTCAAAAGGAACAGACATGTCAGTCGTGATATTTAACACCCTGCTTCACCAGGGATGGAATGAACAGATACAAAATAAAATACCTAGTTGAACACTCAATGCCCAAAAACTAGATAGAATTAAATTTGTTTAATAAAAAAAATCATTTTACAAAATATCAAAAATCTGTTGAAACTAATATAAATATAGAAACTTGAATTTTTGAGAGGGAAACTGAGACATGAACTCTAGTAAGGTTTCACTGGGCACTTCACAATGACATGCAAAATAAAACAAATATTTTGCAAATAAAACAACATAATACAGGTTGTCTGCTATTGTGTTCTATGCAACTCTGCAATCTTGTGAGAAGCAATGACAACAAATATGTTCACTTTGTCTGAATTAATAATACATTTCACTGTACACTTTCTCTTCCATTGGAATTAGGGTAGATATCAGTCTTGTTATTTAATACATACACATTTCTAAATACTGTATATATGTCATGAGCTTAAAAACAATACCAGGAAAATGACAAATATACTGTAAACAGGCAGAACAAAGCTTCTCACTTTATATATAACAGCTCTCTGCACTGAAACATTTCATATTATTAACATAGCATCTGAAAACATGAACAATATCAGAACATGGACCACAGTTACAAAGAAAAAAACAAAATAGTGTGGCTGTATGTGGTTCAAAACACATTCAGGAACCAAACTGGGCCTTGATCACCATGCAGTGCAATATCTTATGGCCCTAGAAGAATGAAATACATGTAACTGACCATATTCCCAAACAAATGGGCATAGCAAATGAAGAGGCAAAGTAAGAGTAAAATGTTACGATGGTTTAATGCATTTTCAAATGAGTAAACGCGACTGTTTAAGAGAGAGCAGTTACTAAACAGTGTACAAATAATATCTCTGTGTTTCCTGTGTGTAGAATGTAGTGATAATAAGGAGTTCAGCTGTACCTCATGCTATTGTGCTTTCACAGGAAGCCTCTCCCACAGCTGTAGTAGCTGCCCTCCTACCAGGGGCTCTAACTCCTACAGCAAGAAATAGAGACAGGCATGGATGGAGAGAGAGAAATAGAGACAGGCATGGATGGAGAGAGAGAAAGGTAAGCATTGCAATTGAAAATAATATTGTTATTATATACAGGTCACAGACTGAAATGAGCTACGTAGCAATACTGTATTTTGGTAATGCATCTTCCACAACAAATAAACCTAAGCTCTTAGCAGTGGATTTTGACGTAGTGCCCAAATTCAGCCCAGGCAAGGAGGTACAGTCTATTGTTAAATAATTCCATTTAACAGGAATTTTGTAGTCACAGTAAAACTGCATTATTTAAAGCACTTCATTAGGCACAATAGACTAACAAACTAACACATTTGTTAGAGAGGTAGAGGAAGATGTTCTTCACTAATTAGCTAAATAGAGGTGGGAACACACTGTATATTGCGGACCACTTGCAAATCGTCAATACCTGAAGCTCAAACTGTCCTCACAGGTTACTGTAATAGGTGTAACATTGGCTCAAGATATCCAGCTCATCTGGCAAAACCAAATGTGGTTTATCCTCCAGGTTTTATTTTCCGATGGCTCAAAACTAGCATATGGGAA
This sequence comes from Umbra pygmaea, assembly GCA_016801145.1. Classification (NCBI taxonomy): domain Eukaryota; kingdom Metazoa; phylum Chordata; class Actinopteri; order Esociformes; family Umbridae; genus Umbra; species Umbra pygmaea. The sequence continues at coordinate 32,400 of JACXGM010005628.1, forward strand.
AACCACCTCACTGATCTGGGTAAGACCTTATCACCAAAGAAATCCTGTACTTGACCCTCAGAACCAGGTCGAATCATGAAAAAAAAATAATAATAATTTTGAGACAATAGTGTTTTATTTTGTTTTGAAATTGTAATTCTGCAGAAATTAAGCCCAGAAGGCAATCAGACACCAATTAGTAATGTGGTGTTAGACAAAAATGAGTGGATTATCATTATTTAAATGAGACATATACAACTATTGTTCTAATATGTACTAGTATATTACGTCTGTGACTTGCTCTAAGGTATTCAAGCTGATGGTATTTAAATATATGACAATGCCTAAATATGAATAGCATGATTTGTTCTTCCAGCATTTGCTTATCAAGATGCTTGCGGATTTTCTTAATCTGTGTTGTCCTTCAGAACTGTGTCTGTGTTGTTTTTTTATGAAAATCTGTAGTCTCAGAAAGCAGTTAATACAAAAGTATCAGGTTACTTTTTAGATTTAAACCATCATAAAATATATGATTTAACTTTGCGAGTCAACAGAACATGGAAAATCGCTTCCAATAGCTTATTCTCTTACAGCCATCAGTTCTTACTGCTACGGACAAGGGTTCTCTACAGGTTTCCTATGACCCAAACTTTGTAGTTCTTCCAAGCCCGATCCTTGAAAGTATCACGGCTTGTACTCTATTTCTTTGATGGAGTAGTTACAGGGTAAAGGCAGTTGACACAGTTTTTCTTTATTTCTTAACATTTAAAGAACCTTATATTAGGAGGCGGTTTTGTGAACAAAGATTAATCCTTGTCCTGGACTCCATTGAGCTTGATTTTTTTATTTTTCCAGGACCAGACTTAACATCTTTCTAAGAAAATGTCCCTACAGCAGGGGTCAGCAACTCCGGTCCTACAGTGTGTTTCCCCTTGTATTTTCTCTAATACAACATTGACCTTTTGGTTTGAATATATCAGTTCTTCTGTCCTGTGGAAATGTGCTTGTGTGGTTGTGTCAGGTAACCCACCTGTCCGTCTCTGCTGATCTGAACCTTTCTGTTGTCATTCCAGGGGTTGGTCAGCTGGTGGGCAAACTGGAAAGGCAGGCTCTCCTTTCGGGACCACTCCACGCTGAATACGCCACCTAGCCCTGCGGAGCCCCAGTCCTGACAGCGCTCCTGTCCGATGCATGACGTCATCCGTGCAAAGCCCTGAGGCATAACGATGACATTACGCTCTGCTATTCTCCAAGTCCAGACATTAACACACCTACATACACTCACACACACCTGGAAGTGTCCAGAGCCCTGTACAGAGAACACCAGGAAGACCAGACTGCCCTCCAGGAAGGCTCGGTTGAGTTTGAGCTCGTTGTTGGGAGTGGTGGACCAGATGCCTCTCTGCTGGGAGATGTCGATGTTCCTCAGGTTGCTGCTCTTCATGATGAAGTAGCGCACTGGCGGACCGCCCAGACGAGGAGACGGACACTTGGAGCACTGCGGGAGAGATGGACTTAATCAGCTCTGATAGGTTTACACACTGCAAGTTATGACTGCCAGTGCTGCCGAGGCCAAGCCGTGCTAACAGAGGTAACGAGTATTGATGTACTTTTCCTGATGAGGTGGGCGATGGGCTGACACAGGGACTGGGCAGGCCAAGCGAAGCTGATTCAGGAGACTTCGCGCTGGAGGAGTGGTTATCCGTGGGGCGCCAGGTGCCCTTATCCCTGCTGCCCTGGGGGGTTCTGGGTTGCAGAACAGAGGAAGTAGGAGACAGTCTGGAAGACCTAGAGGGACATCAGGTGGGTTACAACACTGAACTGGACAGAAACAGGTTGAGGTTACCTTCAGTGTCGGATACTAATCCACCTGACATCCTCTCTTTACCTGTCTGAGGGGGTGTGTGAAGCGACAGGGGTGAGGGGTTGGTCTCGGGGCTCTGGGGTGTCTGGTTGGGCTGCAGGGCCAGGGGCTCTCCTGTTGCTGGTGTTTCTCCAGGAGGGGGTTTGAGGAGGATCCTCTGAGGACATGGGCCGGGGCCTCTGGCCGATCCCTGTGGGCTGCTGCATCCCTGCATTCTGATCCTCCACCCCAAGCACCTGCAGCATAATGAGGAGACACGGTGAGGAGGGGACACGGTGAGTGGACACAGTGAGGGGACACGGTGAGGGGACACGGTGAGGGGACACGGTGAGGGGACACA